>JALIGW010000032.1:5821219-5828719 GCA_023053685.1 Diadophis punctatus similis | reverse complement strand
AGGCAGACCCCTCCCCCACTTTATCAGAGTAATAAATTGATTTTAAATGATCGTCCGACTCGGTGGCTTATTGGAAAAGGTAAGCCGAGGCAAAACCGGATTTGGCCATCAATACAAATCCAGCAGCCACTGAAATGCAGGCGCTTGGCAAGTGGTACGTCTTTATGAAGGTTGCTGTGTCCCGGAGTCACAAGATCTCCATTTTCGACCTTCCGACAAGCAAAATCAATGGAGGAAGTGGATTTGCTTATTTTTATTTTATTTTATTTTATTTAGATGTTCTTCTATGCCGCCCTACTACCTGAGGACTCAGGGCGCTTAACAACTGTGGCGATTCCCTTAACCATGGCAAAAAAGTTGGAAAATCGGGTGCCACTCACTTCACAAGCTCCTTGCTTAGCAATGCAAATTCTGGTGCCAATTGTGGTCATAGGTTGAGCACTACCGGTAATCTTGATTAATGTTAACCTTGTGGCTTGACGTGGGTTGCAGACCCAGTCTGTGGTTGACTAAGGGGCTGCCCCAGAGAAGAGGGGGTCAAGCTATTCTCCAAAGCACCTGAGGGTAGAACAAGAAGCAATGGGTGGAAACCAATCAAGGAGAGAAGCAACCTAGAACTAAGGAGGAATTTCCTGACAGTGAGGACAATTAAGCAGTGGAACAGCTTGCCTCCAGAAATTGTAAATGCTCCAACACTGGAAGTTTTAAAGAAGAGATTGGATAACCATTTGTCTGAAGTGGTGTAGGGTATCCTGCTTGAGCAAGGGGTTGGGCTAGAAGACCTCCAAGGTCCCTTCCAACTCTGTTATTAGTGATTTGGTGTCTAGTGCAAATGCACTCCTTGCTCCCCAGTGTTTTCACTCCCCCCCCCAGAGAAGGTGCAAGTGAGGATGTTTCATTCATTCCTTAATTAATCATTAAGTAAATTTAGATAGCCACCCAACTCACACAAAGTGCCTCTGGGCAGCATATAACATTACAAGTCCACTGTTAAAAATTCACAATCTACCGGACACACACACACACACACACACACACACACACACACACACACACACACACACACCGGCCCACTCCCCAACTCCTGGCAGGGACAACACAGAATTAGACAAGCCTTCTAATCGATTTTGCAGGGTGGCCAGAACCCCAGATTGGATTAGATCACCTCTGTGGCTTATTTGCAACCCTCCCATTTCCCATCCTTCCACCCCTCCCATTTCCCCCCCCCCAATTGATTGGTCCTCCTGTCAACAGATTCACCCCCCCCCCCCTTAAAATTATCTTCCTCCAATTTGCAAAGCAGTCAAAGGCTGTCTGGATGGGCCAAGATCTGACATGATTTATTCCAGGGGAGACTTGGGGGCTGGTTAGGGCAGAGTTGACAGAATTACAGAGAAGAAGCAGATCATCCCCTGGGGTTCAACAGGCTGTCTGGAGGTCAGAGAATTCCTTGTAAGGAGCCGACCAGATTGTGGGGGCCACAGAGATCTCAGGGGCTGCCCCAAAGAAGAGGAGGGGGTCAACCTATTCTCCAAAGCATCAGAGGGCAGGACAAGAAGCAACGGATGGAAACTAATCAAGGAGAGAAGCAACCTGGAACTAAGGAGGAATTTCCTAATGGTGAGAGCAATTAACCAGGGGAACGACTTGCCTCTAGAAGTGGTGGGTGCTCCATCACTGGAGCTTTTTAAGCAGATACTGGACAGCCATTTATCTGGGATGGTATAGGGTCTCCTGCCTGAGCAGGGGGTTGGACTAGATAGAAGACCGCCAACTCTGTTATACTGTTAATTAATCAGTGTCGCTTGCCTCCAAAAGTTGTGGGTGCTCCATCACTGGAGGTCTTCAAGAAGAGGCTGGGCAACCATTTGTCCAGTATGGTATATAGGGTCTCCTGCCTGAGCAGGGGGTTGGACTAGAGGGCCTCTAAGGTCCCTCCCAACTCTGTTATTCTGTTATTCTGACTGTTCTGCAACGGGGCTCACACATCTTGCGACCTTCAAGGGGAGACTGGATTGCCATCTGTCTCAAATGGTGTAGGAACTCCTGCTTGAGCAGGGGGTTGGACTAGATGACCTACAAGGTCCCTTCCAACTCTAATAATAAATCTAAATCTAAATCTACTTCACATGACCCTCGTTAAGACTGGTTCAGAAATTAAACCTGGTTTTAGGCAGACAAACCACGGTGTTGTATGTGGTTGTCCATATCTGGTCGGTCCCAATAGTGTCGTGTTTCACATCGGCACCATTTCAAAGCAGGAAACCCACAGAACGGATCTATCTGAGGAGGGGTCCTTTGCAAAGCCAAGAGAGGAGATCCTTCTGAGGCCGAGACGTGACTTTGCAGCAGCCCGAAGGGACAATAGCACACAACCGTACCGTGTGTTTTCTGTAGCTTTTCTTTGATGTTTGCAGCAAGCGCTCCTGGAGCCTCGGATGCTGGGCTACCGGGGTCTGCACATATGTTGCCAGTTACGTATTTCCTCCCATTTTGATAAAAACCCTCTGTCTGAATATTTGATCTGGCTGCTTTCCTTTTTCAAAAGTGAGGTTGCCATGTTCAGGCCGCAAAAGGGGAAAAGAGGCTGAACCGCGTGACCCGCTTGCCTGCAATTTTTGAGCAACTGCTGACATGAATTTAAAAAGAATAGTTATGAGGGGCCTTTCTGGGAAATTGCTAGGCAGGCGAAGGAGAAATTGCTAACTCGCTTCTCTTCAAGCAAGAGGCTTGCCACGAAACGCTAAGTGGAGAACAACGGAGGAGAGGGGAAAAAATAAATTATCCCGAGCCGTGCAGAAGTAAAAATTAGTGATTATAGGAAAAGGAAACCTCAGGAAAATGCAAGCAGACTGGCAATGAGCTGCAGCTATTTTTCAGGATGGCGGTAAAATAGGAGATAAGATTCTGTGGGGCGAAGGGCTGTAGGGCTGCCTTAGGCACGCCAAAATGGGTCTTGAGGGGACTGTTAAGACACAGAAATATTGCGGATGCCTAGAAATAATTTCCATCCCGCCACATTCGGCACTTTTAACGGGTGTGTTTCGAATTATCAGGATTAAGCCGATCTATCAAACTTCCTGAATATTTATTTACTGGAGCGTGTCACTTTAATGAGTTGTTTCTGGAGTTCATTGGGCCCGCTCCAGTTGACGGAGGCCGCCCCTTCATGTTAACAATGGAAGTAATTTTGGGGAATTCGCACAAAGACCCACAAGGGTTGGGAATGAGATTTCTGAAAGCCTGAGCGATTGGCCATCTTTCAAAAGCTGGAGCTACGGGGAAAGAACACCCAACTCTTGTGAAAAACGGTGGGCTCTACATGGGGCTGCCCTTGAAGACTATTCAGCAGTTACAGCTGGCACAGATTGAAGCTGCATGGACAGTTCTTGGGGTTCCGAGGGATGTCCAGGCCATAAGTACCCTTTGGGGGTAGTTACTGTAGTGCTTTGCCCGCTTTCGTGTCACAGATGGGCATTACAGTTAGTTGATGGTGGTTTGTTCTCCGGGCTTGCTTCTAAACATTTTGTCACCAGGCTAGGTAACATCCTCATCCTTTACCTGAGGATATCACCTGGCCTGGTGATGAAACATTTGGAAGCTAAACAGCAAGCCAGAAAAACAAACCATCATCAACATCTACCGCCCAAGCTACAAATATTTTCTAAATTATGGTTTAGTACATGCAGGGCTGCCCCTCACTCTGGACGGGGAAGCTGATGAGAGCTAAGCCTGGCTGGGGAGAAAATGTCATTTCATAAAACTGGTTCCTGAACACCCATGCTTTCTTGTTCACCCCCCATTCCATTTTCTTTCTCTATGGGGTTACTTTAAAACCCATGTTAATTGATCTCAAGATCACGTGAAGTGTTAATACCACTTTACAATGCCTTGGTAAGGCCACACTTGGAAGACTGCATTCAGTTTTGGTCGCCACGATGTAAAAAGGATGTTGAGACTCTGGAAAGAGTGCAGAGAAGAGCAACAAAGAGGATTAGGGGACTGGAGGCTAAAACATATGAAGAACGGTTGCAGGAACTGGGCACGGCTAGTCTAGTGAAGAGAAGGACCAGGGGAGACATGATAGCAGCCTTCCAATATTTGAGGGGCTGTGTTAAGGGAAGAAATCCCCATAGAGGCGATTTTTGGATCTTTTCCTTGGAATTCAAAATACTTAGAAATAAAACCGAGATTAAATGTCTAATAGAAAATATTTATTTCGGTACAAAACAATATAAAAACAATAAATCCTTAATAAACTACATCTTTGCTAAGTAACACGACCTTCCTGTTCGGAAGGCACATCAGAAGTGATTAATGGTGGATAGGAATGTGGACATGCGCAAAACATCATATCACATGTTCTGCTTATATTGGGAAGTACCATAATATTAGAATAGGGATGCATCACCCTGCATAGACTCACAACTGACAATATTCACATCGTGACAGGCTGCCACAAACAGGAGGGGGTCACCCTGTTCTCCGAAGCATCAGGAGGCAAGAGAAGAAGCAACGGGTGGAAACTAACCCAGGAGAGAAGCTACCTGGAACTAAGGTGGAATTTCCTGACAGTGAGAACAATTAATCAGTGGAACAACTTGCCTCCAGAAGTTGTGGATGCTCCATCACTGGAGGTCTTTAAAGAGAGACTGGACAGCCATTTGTCTGAAATGGTATAAGGACTCCTGTCTTGGGCAGGGGGTTGGACTAGAAGACCTCCAAGGTTCTGTTCTGTTCCGTTCCATTCTACTTCACCCTACCTTACCCTACCCTACCTGTGGAGAATAGCAATGGAGGACTAAAATTGGAATTTTTAAAAATGGAATTTTTTAAAACTTTGGAGCATCAGAATTATTCTAAAGATTAGGCGGTATTGAAGAAGCTTCTTGGACAAGGAGCGAAACATCTTCAAAGAAAAAACAAGTCCAGCTGCCTCCTTAAAAAGTACCTCTGGGACT
Source organism: Diadophis punctatus similis (assembly GCA_023053685.1). NCBI lineage: Eukaryota > Metazoa > Chordata > Lepidosauria > Squamata > Dipsadidae > Diadophis > Diadophis punctatus. The sequence goes on along the minus strand of JALIGW010000032.1, from coordinate 5,823,758 downwards.
AGGAGGTACAGTTTGGCTGAAAACCAGAAAAAAATGCCAGTTTTGGGCAAGTCACGTGATCGTCGGACGCCCTACAATAAATGCAGACCAGTTTGGAGTGCCCAAAGTTTGGCCATGTGTCCATGGGGAGCCCCCGCCATCGTAATTTTGAATCTGAGTTATAAGTAGCCCACAGATAGGTCCGTCATAATTTCAAATTGTTGCTAAGCAACCAGTCACAAGTTGAGTATTATCCATATATTAAGAGTTGATGGTTCTGGAAAACACAAAAACGACATCCAAAAGACTCATTTCTTCTTTAGGGCTAAATTTCTGACAATGTTTTGGGAAAAAGAAAACCTCAGGTGGGTTTTTTGTGTGTAAATAGAATAGAACAGAATAAGCTGGAAGGGGCCTTGGAGGTCTTCCAGTCCAGCCCCCTGCTCAAGCAGGAGAAAATATACCATTTCAGATACTTCAGTCAGTTGACTGTCCTGTCTCTTCCTAAAAGCCTTCAGTGATGGAGCAACCACAACGTCTGGTGGCAAGCTGTTCCACTGGCTGATTGTCCTCACTGTCAGGAAGTTTCTCCTTAATTCCAGGTTGCTTCTCTCTGGTTATTCTCCATCCATTGTTTCTTTTCTTGCCTTCTGGTGCTTTGGAGAATAATTTGACCCCCTCTTCTTTGTGGCAGCCCCTCAAACACTGGAAGACTGCTATCCTGTTACCCCTAATTCTTCTTTTCTTTAGACTAGCCAGACCCAAATCCTGCAGCTATTAAGTAACTCCCAGGCTACAATTGTTCTCCTGGTGTGCAAAACTTTCAGAATAAATTCTACCTTCTCATCAATAAACGTGCCATGAAAGCTACCCACCAATAATCCTTTAGCAGAAAAAAATATATGTAAAAATGATCTCAAACACCCATTCATAACCAATATTGATCGCTTCAGTGCGAATCTAGTCACTTGCATAAATTACATGCTAAAATCAATACCATTTTACATTTTTTTCTACCAAAGTCTATTATTAAAAGATCCCTCTGAAATTATAAATACTTGAATTTGGACAGCCCCACCAATTGCAAATACAACAAGAGATTTGTCCTCTTGTTTGTTAGGTCTACTACAAGACAATAGGCCCTTTAAATCAAGTTAACAATTACCTTTCACCAATCACCCAGGCTGGATTAATCTGTATTCCGCTCATAACTTGGTTAATATTTCTAGTTCTCTTGGAAAATTGCCTTAAAACATTTGGTCACTGCACAGAATAACCTTGGACTCGGTCCTAACTGACTGTGGTTTAGAGAGGTTTAAAATGCTGACCAGGCTATTTGAGTGAGGAATACTCCAAAGTCCAAAGGATGCCTGAATGTAAAACATTTCATAAAAAGAAACTTCTCAAAACGTGAGAATTAGTTTTTTAAAAAAGGAAGCTGAAAGGGAAAAGCAAGAGAATCAAATTTCTCCAGATTGCTTGGTGATATAGAGCTTCTTACGGTAAGGTGAGCAGACGTCCCGCTTTTTAATAATTTGTCCCGCATCCCGCGGCGTTTCAAAAAAGTCCCGCTTTTTGAATTTGAATTTGCCCTGCACACCCCTCTGCCTTCTGCCTCGCCTGCCTCCTCCTGCCAGGCGGGGAGGGAGGGCAGTGAGAGGGGCAGCGGCGGTCTTGCCTGTTCGTCGCCGCAGAGCCGAAGAAGCTGGTGGCGTTTGCGGCGCTTCCCCCGCCCGCTTCCCCCGGCCGCCATTTGCAATATTTTGCCCTCTGCGCAAGCAGAACACTTTGCGCATGCGCAGAGGGCAAAATAATGCAAATGGCGGCGTCCCGGCGGCCGGGGAAAGCAGGCAGGGGAAGCGCTGCGAACGCCACCAGCTTCTTCGGCTCTGCAGCGATGAACAGGCAAGACCGCACTGGTAGGAACCCACCCCTGGCTGCGATGAAAGGGGGGGTGTTTGGGGGGGGTACACAAAGCTGCAGGATAAGAGAGACAGACCCCTCCCGTCTTGCTCCCCTAGAACCCCCCCCCCCATCAATGGTGTCCCGCTTTACAAATATTAAAATCTGGTCACCTTATCTTACGGACATGAATTGTTTGGGTCAAGAAATATCCAAAGCAAATAAATATCCTATCTATCCTATCTAAAAGATCAACAGCGGGGCAAACAAGCAATTATGATAGAACAGAATTCTTTATTGGCCAAGTGTGATTGGACACACAAGGAATTTGTCTTCAGTGCATAAGCTCTCATTAAAAAAGAGAATTAAAAAAGAGAATAAAGAAAAGGTGGCTTTCTCCAACATCTGAAAATCTTGATCAAACAAACGAAAAGAGTTTGGGGTTTGCAAGACGGAAGAAGGGATGCAACAATATTTTTTTTCAGGTGCATCCTTTAAATCAATGTTTCCTAAACTTGGGAACTTTAAGAGGTGTGGACTTCAATTCCCAGAATTCCCCAGGCAACATGGCTGGCTGGGGAATTCTGGGAGTTGAAATCTATACCTCTTAAATTTCTCAAGTTTAGGAAACGTTGATTTAGATGAACCAGGATTGTGG
>JALIGW010000032.1:5619276-5821119 GCA_023053685.1 Diadophis punctatus similis | reverse complement strand
CAGTTTCTGCAACTGTTCTTCGTACGGTATTCACAAGTTTCTAAGATTCACTATCACCCGACAAAGAACAGGTTCTGTTTGACGAAGGCAGAAGTCAAGTTCCCTGGAAGATCAGGCTCATTGCAACCTCCATTAAATTGGTCCCTAAGACAGCCCAGAGCGCCAAGGCCCCACCAGCCTTCTCCCAGCGTGCCAGGCCAGGGAGCCTGGAGGAACGGAGACCTTCCTTGGCATGTTTCTATTCTGTGGCACCTCTGAAGTGCCTGGATTAAGCCCGATAGAGAAGAGGGAAAAGAGATTTACCCCCGGCTCATCCTCATCGACATACTCAGCTGCAATTTCCATTATTGAAGTAATTTTGGACAGACGTCTTCTCAGACACACATGGCAATGTTTGAGACGGGAAAAATTGCTGACTCCAATGCTCTATAAAGGCTGGAGAATAAAGCCCGATAACAAATTAAAGAGGAATGACAGGAAAATACAGTTCAACAAAACCAAGTACTTCAAAATTCTCTCTCCAACTACATTTCTCTTCACTGTGCAAACTCGGAAATTCCCACGGAAGATAAATGTTGCAGCAGTTCTTAAAAATGAAACACAGACATCACTTTTAAACTGAACCAGCAATTATGGATTTTGACACGTTCATTTATCTACCGGAAGTAATTGCAAAAACATGCACCTCCGATATTAAGGGTGCCGCCATTGCACTTTATATATACTGCACTTGACAAGCTGGCTCAGAAAGTTTTTCCCGTGTTTGTAGCCCAGTTCTCTCTCCTCTTAAAGATGCAAAAGTCCAGCTTTTGACTTTCTCTGGAAGGCCCAAGAGGTGGGGGCCCACAGCCCACCTCCTTTCCCTGCTGGAGGGAATGAAAGGCATGGCAGTCTCCTTCCAAAGCCAAATTGGAGATGGATCTTGCGTCACAGTCGAAACAAATTACTTTTATTTTTAAATCTCATCTATCAAAGCATCAGAATCATAGAATTATAGGCCTGGAAGGGAACTTGGAGGTCTTCTACTCCAACCCCCTGCCCAAGGTAGGAGCCCTCATGCCATCTCAGACAAATGGTTGTCCAGTCTCTTCTTCAAAACCTTCAGTGATGGAAGACCTTCAACTCCAGGGGGAAGGTGTTCCGTTGATTGATTGTTCAGGAAATTCCTCCTTATTTCCAGGATGGATCTTTCTTTGACAAGTTCCATCTGTTACTTCTTGTCCTGCCCTCAAGTGTCTTGGAGAATAAAAGGATGTCCTGGGACAGCCCTTCAAGTATTGGACGGCTGCTGTCATGTCACCCTTAACCCTTCTCTTCATTAGACTAGACAGGTCTAGTTCCTTCAACCATTCATTGTGCACTTTGGCCTGCAGTCCCCTAGTCATCTTTGTTGCTCTTCTCTGCACTTTTTCTGGGGTCTCAATGTCTTTTTTGTACTTTGGTGACCAGAATTGGCTGTAATATTGTCATGAAATGTCTACAGTGTCTGCTGTCAGACCTGTCCCAACCTGACCATTCAGGAAAGAAAGACCCTCGACTCCATCTTGATAGATCAAGGTATACTTTTACTGAAGCCATCTGGTTACAGCATAACAAACATGGGGATTTCCCCCTTCTCCCAGCCCCTCCCCCCATGGTCAGCATGGTGGTGTTCAATAAGGTTCAAACTGGGTGTTTTGGGAACACTCCACCTTTGGATGCCTCTTTAGTTGTTTGCATTCCGTTCTCAGGGCTGCGTCCTTGGATCTGCATTGGCTGCCCATCAGTCTCCGGATCCAATTCAAGGTGTTGGTCGTTACCTTTAAAGCCCTACATGGCTCAGGGCCAGGTTATCTTCGGGACCGCATCCTGCCGCATACCTCCCTACGACTGGTTAGGTCCCACAGAGTCGGCCTCCTCCAGGTCCCGTCGACCAAACAATGTCGGTTGGCGGGGCCGAGGGGGAGGGCCTTCTCTGTGTGCGCCCCCTCCCTGTGGAACCAGCTTCCCCCGGAGATCAGGACCATCCCCACCCTGCTGGCCTTCCGGAAAGCGATAAAGACCTGGCTCTTCCGGCAGGGGGGGTGAATGAGATACTCTTTTTAACTTTTAACTTTTGTATTTTCTGTATTTTAATTATTATATTGTGTATTGTTATATATTTTAATGAATTTTTTATTTTGTATTGGATCTACATGCTGTGAGCCGCCCTGAGTCCCTAGGGATTGGGCGGCATAGAAATCCACCAAAATAAATAAATAAATAAATAAATAAATCTCTCAAACGGTTGTTTCTGGTTGGCATTTCTGCTTTCCCTCCTTCCCCCCACAGGATGAATATAGAATATAGAATGACAGAGTTGGAAGGGACCTTGGAGGTCTTCTAGTCCAACCCTCTGCTCAGGTAGGAAACCCTACACTAGTCATGGCGAACCTTTTCGGCATCGAGTGCCCAAACCAGAACATGCACGTGCGCATGCCGGAGCACCGGAAACCCAAAGACCAGCTGGCCGATGCGCATGTGCACGCCGACCAGCTAGTATTCGGGTTTCCAGCGCTCCGACATGCGCGAAGACCAGCTGGCCAGTGTGCATGTGTGCACCAGAAACCAGAAGAGCAGCTGGCGTCAGTGCACGTCCCCACCCTTACATACAAGGGTATGTAAATAGGTAAATAGGGGGTTGGACTAGAAGACCTCCAAAGTCCCTTCCAAGACTGTTATTCTGCTATGAGGGCACTTCCTTGTGGGCTCTTTTTAGAACTCTGCAAACAGCTGGAGACTTTGCATCCCTTGTTGTCCTGGAATGGTTTGGGCAGCTGACCTGATTTCTTTTTGTCTCACCTTCTGCGGCCCCCAAATTGGGAAACGGCAACCTGCCAACTTGCCATTGCTTCCTCCCTGGCATCCCAAGGATGCTTTTCCAAAAGACAACCAAACTTTCTTTTTTGTCTTTGAAAACCTTTCACTTCTCATCCACGAAGCTCCTTCGGTGCTAGCTGTCTAAAATGGGAAACAGAAGGATTGATATTCTTTGCCTTCTTTCAATCCTTCCAAGAAAGCCCGGTTGCCTTTTGCAAAGACCCCTTTGGGAGGACCATGACCTGGATGATTGACAAGCTCCACAGACATTCCTCCCTGGTGGGAACTCTTGCCTCCAAGTTCCCAGCTTCTGCTTCCTTTCCTTGTGTTTCCTTTGAAGGCCCCAAAAAGGGTAAGGTGGCATGGCAGCGTGACAGCCTTCCTTGACCTCTCATAGCAATTGCTCAGGTTTTTTAGAGAATTCAATAGACAAACGTCGATCATGCTGCAGAATCCAATTTAAAACACAAACTGTCTTGATTTGAGCTGCTTCCATTTATTACCAAGGTTCTCACGAGCTCAGGAAGCCAAGCCAAAGTAGCAGAGATGAGACTGCTACTGTCTCTGTGCTACCAGTTTTTCCCCCGCTACTACAGCTTGGGGGGGGGGCGGGAAACCCTTATAGGTGAAGTTGCTGTGAGTCTTTTCTGGAGCCCCAACGCTAGGCAATTAACTCCTTTTGACTCTGCAAGGAGACAAATGACTATAATTTACAAATAGATTTTATCTGAAAACAAGTGTCTCGCCTGACACCTATTGATTCTCGCCCACTTCTTCAGGGGCTAGCCTACAATTAAATTGTCACATACTTAATACTCAAGGAAAGCCGGCAGGTAGCAGATCATCTATGCTGGACTGCAGAAAGCCATTAGCCAGGATAGTTTTTCTTCCCAGCGAGTGGGGGAACAGAGATATCTGATAGGAAGTTGCCTTAGTAAGGCCACACCTGGAATCCTGCATCCAGTTTTGGTCGCCACAATGTAAAAAAGATGTTGAGACCCTAGAAAGAGTGCAGAGAAAGGCAACCAAGAGGATTAGGAGACCGGAGGCTAAAACATACGATGAACGGTTGCAGGAACTGAGCATGGCTAGTCTGGTGAAGAGAAGGACCAGGGGAGACATGAGAGCAGTCTTCCAATATTTGAGGGTCTTCCACAGAGAGGAGGGGGTCAAGTTATTCCCCAAAGCACCAGAGGGCAGGACAAGAAGTAATGGATGGAAACTAATCAAAGAGAGAGGCAACCTGGAAATAAGCAGAAACTTCCTAACACTGAGGACAATGGACCAGTGGAACATCTTGCCACCAGAAGTTGTGGGTGCTCCATCACTGGAGCCTTTTAAGAAGAGATTGGAGAGCCACTTGTCAGAAATGGTATAGGGTCTCCTGCTTGAGAAGGGGGTTGATCTGGAAGACGTCCCAGGTCCCTTCCAACTCGGCTATTCTGTAAAGTTGGGTATTTATGAGCTCAAGGAATGCCTCCAAAGGCTAGAAGCAGGAGGACTTCTCATGAGACCAATCAGGGAGAAGAGCCTTGTTGGCAAAGCTTCTTTCAGGGGCCAACCCGTTGAAAGACAGGAGCTGCATCCCAAAAGGAGATTTCGGTGCCAGTTCTACCTGACACGATGCTCCATGCCAGGAGAAGAAGAACAGCACCTGGTGAATGTGACCTGGACCTGGATGTTCACTGGGATTGGGGGGTGTTAGTCCTTGGAGTCTCCAGGAAATCCCAGGGATGTTGGCTTCACTGGGAAGTGGGTTTGGGATGGCCATCATTTTGGAAGAGCAAATTTTGAAGGGGCAACTAATGTAAGAGAAGAGCAGGCAGAGACGGGAAGGTGGAGTTAAATGAGTCATCAGCCTGGAGTCGTTACGTTCCCACAAGTGTCCCACGTCCAACCCCTCTTGAATCCTGTTAACTCTTATCTGGTGCCAATTTAGTACTGAACTTAAATAAAATAAATTAATTTGATAAATAAATAAACTTCAGTTGACTAGATTCTTATGTATAAAGCTTGAGCAATAATTCTTCTTAACTGCAACTTAACCTACGATCCTGATTCTTTGTGCCTGAAGCCACACTGGACCAAGTAAACGTCACTTGCTTGTATGTAAGGGTGGGCCAGGAGACCCAGGGAGGAACTGAGCTGTGTGTGTGTGTGTGTGTGTGTGTGTGTGTGTGTGTGTGTGTGTGTGTGTGAGAGAGAGAGAGAGAGAGAGAGAGAGAGAGAGAGAGAGAGAGAGAGAGAGAGAGAGAGAGAGAGAGAGGAGAGAGAGAGAGAGAGAGAGAGAGAGAGAGAGAGAGAGAGAGAGAGAGAGAGAGAGAGAGAGAGAGAACAAATAAGGCACAATTACTCTTCTTGCCCCCGTAAGGGCAGAAAACTCAGGATATAAATTACTTTCAAAAATCAAAGTTCTCTCTCTCTCTCTCTCTCTCTCTCTCTCTCTCTCTCTCTCTCTCTCTCTCTCTCTCTCTCTCTCTGATTTTTTAAAAAAGCCGCATAACAGGCACCCTTCCTCTTTCTGCTTCCAAAACGAAGGGCAAATACTGTAGGGAAGGAGTGGCGAGATGTGCATCTTTCTAGGGCAGTGTTTCTCAACCTTGGCAGTTTGAAGATGTGTGGACTTCAATTCCCAGAATTCCCCAGCCAGCAACGCTGGCTGGGGAATTCTGGAAGTTGAAGTCCACACATCTTCAAACTGCCAAGGTTGAGAAACACTGCTCTAGGGGGTTACTGAAATCCTTGGGACAGGGGGCAGAGGGAGAGCAATAGTCTCATCCTTGCAAAATAATCACCTGGGATTTTTTGCAGATGATGCAGGAAAATCCAGCTCCCTTGGGCCCTCAAGGGCATTTCTGATTGGTTCAGAAGTTTTATATGGCTGCCCATCTCACTGTCAGGGACTCTGAGCAGCTTACAGAAATATCACCCCAAATACAACCCCCCAAATGCAAAACAACCCAACCCCTCTGGGGATAACAACCAAACCAGCCTCTTGATGGGCTCCGTATCCCCCTGGGGTCCCCAGGCCCTCTGGCCAAACCACGTCTTCTGGGCCTTTCCAAAGAGTGTCAAGTGGGGACCAGTCTTATCTCTGCAGGGATGATGTTCCACCGGGAGGGAGCCACCACGGAGAAGGCCCTTCTTCTGGGTCCCACCAGATGGACCTTCTTAAGAGAGGAGACCTGTAACATCTCCTGGCTCCGTGCTCTGGTGGGTCAAGTAGAGATGACAGGGAAATGATGGTCCTTCAAGTAACAGGGAGGGAGCCACCACGGAGAAGGCCCTTCTCCTTGGTCGCACCAGATGGACCTTCTTAAGAGAGGAGACCTGTAACATGTCCAGCCTCCCTACTGTAGTGGGTCAGGTGGATGCAACTGAGAGAAGACGGTCCTTCAAATAACAGGGAGGGAGCCACCACGGAGAAGGCTCTTCTTCAGGGTCCCACCAGATGGACCTTCTTAAGAGAGGAGACCCATAACATCTCCTGGCTCCCTGCTCTGGTGGGTCAAGTAGAGATGATTGGGAAATGATGGTCCTTCAAGTAACAGGGAGGGAGACACCACGGAGAAGGCCCTTCTCCTTGGTCGCACCAGATGGACTTCCTAAAGAGAGGAGAGCAGTAACATCCCCTCCCCCTCTGCTCTGGTGGGTTTCATGGCTATAACTGGGAAAAGATAATCTGTCAACTATCCTGGTCCCAAGCCATGTGGGGCTTTGAAGGTGGCAAGCAGCCCACCCTCTATGCTGCTGATCTGACTGCTGAATTGCTCTCCTTGCTGTCAGTCAAAGGGCCCAGCGGTGCTGTTCCCGTCTGCAAAGCCAAGGCCTGTTTCTCCCAGCTCAGCATCTGTCTCTGATCTCCTTTCCTTCCTTTTCCAACAAAAACTGGCAGCCGGGCATTTTGATCCCCCTGCATTACATTCTCCAGTTCCTCCGGGCAATTAACCTTCATTATCCGATTATGCATCTCTTCAGAAACTCTTTAATTGAATAGGCTGCCGTTTGCCAAATTCGCCATTTCTCCCCTTCACGTTGTTTTATCATCAATTTTGGTAGCACTTTCCTGTTTACAAAACACTCACAGGTCATCCTTTATGCCTCCGTGCGATCCTCTTATTAAGTGGTTTCTATCTGCCTGCCCGGCTCTGAGTTAAGTGGTTTTTTAATAGGTACCTCTTACTAATGATCAGCAGTTTTGCATTTTAATATTCAGGGCGGAGGCGGCTGTTCAGCTGCTCCGAGACCCTGCCAAGGCTGAAGGGCGGCAAATAAATAAGATTAACCAAACAACAAGCCATGAAGAAGGCTAACCAGAAGGGTCACATCCCTGGAAGTTTAAAAAAATAAATAAACCGGACAACCATTTGACCAGGGTGATGTAAGATCTCCTGTCCTGAGCAGGTGGGGTTGGACTAGAAGACCTTTGAGTTCCCTTCCAGCCCTAGGATTCTATGTTTCTAAGGTTGGCATCCGTAAAAGGAGTTCCAACTGAACCAGGAATGGAAGATGCCATCCATGGACCAAACGAAAGGGGTGCTACAGGTGTTGATGGTGGCACTGACATCCTCAGAACCCCCAATCCCAGGAACGGCAGGAAACAAAACCCCAACACCTACCAAACTTTTGCCCAGAAAGTAAAACTCATAAGCAGGCTCAAATCCCCCCTGCCCCACTTTCCAGCCCTGGATCTTCTGAAAGTCCAACCTCCCCCCCCCCACTCGAGAAACCTGGTGGCCACCAGCTGTCTTGGGCAACATCTGGCACCTGTTGCTGAGAACTGCAGCCCAAAACACGTGAAGGCATCAGACTGCCAAGACTTGTGGACTTCAACTCCCAGAATTCCCCAGCCAGCATCTGAGTTGAAGTTCAAAAGTCTGAAAGTGTTTGGAGAGCCCTGTCCTATGTGACCCAGTGTCTGATGAGGAACACCAGGGTCATTTTCAGACTCTTCATCTCTGGCCTCAATCCCATTTTTCCAACAGTTGCAAGCAAAAATTAGCAGGTCTCCGCATCTCCACCTGATATTTCCTGCCACCGTGGGTCTCTGCTCTGGATCTCCCGATCAAGGAGAGAAGCAACCCGGAACTAAGGAGGAATTTCCTGACAGTGAGAACAATTAACCAGGGGAACAGCTTGCCACCAGAAGTTGTGGGTGCTCCAACACTGGAGGTTTTTAAAGAAGAGAGTAGGTAGTCATTTGTCTGAAATGGTATAAGGTCTCCTACTTGGACAGGGGGCTGGACTAGAAGACCTCTAAGGCCCCTTCCAACTCTGGTATTCTGTTCATTAATCAGTGGAATGAAGTTGTGGATGCTCCATCATTGGAGGTTTTCAAGAAGAAATTGGACAACCATCTGTCTGAATTGGTATAGGGTCTCCTGCTTGAACAGGAGGTTGGACTAGAAGACCTCCAAGGCCCCTTCCAACTCTGTTCTTCTGTTCTTCTCCCAGACTAAGTCTTGGCCTTTGACTGGCTCAGTTCCTCCGACGTCACCCAGATTTGCCTTTCAGCCATTCCCCATTTCAGTCAAGGCGGAACGGACATGGGTCTCAACACAACGTCCACATTAAACTTCACTTTGTTATAAGTGGGAGGGGCCAACTCTCCTTCCAGAAATAAGTTTAATTCTTGAAAATCCATTTACTGCAAGGCTTCTTTCGCTCTTCCAGCCTCCGCTCTTTCTCAGCTCATAGCCTTTCTGATCATGGACGGTCGGCAACCTGGCTAAAAGCTGCGTCTCGCGCCAAGCACCCTTTTAAGGCAGAAGGGGAACCTGTGCCAAGCGTCGATTTTTGTGGGGGGCTCTGCATCCCATTAGGATTATGCTGAGCTCGGCGACATCCAAATGTCAGCATTTCCTTCTCCCGCTTGCTGAAAAGCTGACTCTTGGAATGGAGCGATGTGAATAAATTACGTTTTTAAAAATCACAATATTGCACTAATGAGGAAACCCTTTTGCAAGGGCCATGCATGCAAATTGCATCTATAACAGAACAACAGAGATGGAAGGGGCCTTGGAGGTCTTCTAGTCCAACTCCCTGCTCAAGTAAGAGATCCTGTAACATTCCAGACATGGGGCTGTCCAGTCTCTTCTTGAAAACCTCCAGTGATGGAGCGCCCACAACTTCTGGAGGGAAGCCGTGCCGCTGGTTAATTAATTGATTCTCAGTGTCAGGAAATGTCTATTTTTCTACCTATCACTTTCCCTTCTTTAGCCCCTCAACCACCCACTGCTGACGGGGACCAGAAGCCCCTCCGTCTGCTGCCACAGAGGGCTGCAAGAAAGCAGCGCCCACTCCCTGCTGGGGAGCTGATCCTGCCATGAAAAAAGAAATAGTGTTGGAAGGAAGGATGGGAGGGAGGGAGGGAGGGAGGAGAGGAGAGGAGAGGAGAAGAGGAAGGAGAGAAGGAAAGGAAGGAAAAAAGGAAAGAAGGAAAGAAGGAAGGAAGAAGGGAAGGAGGGAGGGAAGGAGGGAGGAAGGAGAGGAGAGGAGGAAGGAAAGGAAGGAAAAAAGGAAAGAAGGAAGGGAGGGAGGGAGGAGAGGAGAGGAGGAAGGAGAGAAGGAAAGGAAGGAAAAAAGGAAAAAAGGAAAGAAGGAAGGGAGGAATGGGAGAGGAGTGGAGGAAGGAAGGATGGAGGAAGGGAAAGAAGAGGAAGAGAACAGAGTCTTGCTGAGAGGCGCATGTGGGAACTTGCGCTGCGTGTCAGGAGTTGTTGGGGGTTTTGACAGCTCTCGCGGGCGCTGGCAGGGCCCGAGGCGTTTGTTTTGAAGCTGTGTTTACCCGCCTTTGATCAGACATGTTTAACTGTTCAGCTGCATGACAGCAGCAAAACAACTTTGATACGCGGCTAATGAAACACATTTTGTCTCTGCGCCCTTAACAAGGTCTCGCACATCCCCTGCGACGACTCGAGAAGGGAGAGACGGGGATGCGTGGGGTGGAGAAACCGCAGCACAAATGTAGCTGGGGAAAGAAAGGGGGGTAGGGAGGCAGGGAAACAAAGCTCACCCCAAACGTTACAGTCAAACTCGAAATCCAGAGCATCTCCAACGGATTTTTCAGAGTGCCTTTGATCTGACTGGGGAAAGAGCCAAGAAAAATTCCCCTTTATTTCATCTCGGGGGGGTTGGCACACCATAATGGGGAGAGGGCACCATTCATGCTACCTTCAAGCTTGTTATGCCAGGGCAGACTTGACAAACTGGCATCTCCAGACCAGGTTTATTATCCTGGCCCATCTGGTCCTGGTCAAATCACCTCCGATGTCCAGTTTGAATAAGCCTCCATGGGACACAAGGGTAACCCACAGCCGAGACTTTCTAGAGCGGCTCATCAGCCTTCTCCAACCTGGGCAGAAACCCGGAGCAGCTTCCAGAATTTCCATCCATGCCTGGCAGGTAAGACTCTAGGAGGTGGGAAGGGCTTTGCCTCTCACCTGGAAACCCCATGTGATGACACAGATGGGAAGCTGAAGATGATGAGGGGGCTGGAGGCTAAAACATATGAGGTAGGGAGGGAAGGAAGGAGGGAGGAAAGAAAAAGAAAGAAAAAGGAAGGAAGAAAGGAAAGAAAGGAAAGAAAGAAAAAGAAAGAAAGAAAGAAAGAAAGAAAGAAAGAAAGAAAGAAAGAAAGAAAGAAAGAAAGAAAGAAAGAAAGAAAGAAAGAAAGAAAGAAAACTAGCTACTGGCACTCTTCGCTTCCTTAGGTGAACAAAATGCCCTTGTGGACCACTGACCTGATCAGACACGTCTACAGGATCTCCCTCCTTCGGTACGAATGACCAAAGCAGCATCTCTGCTGCTTCTGCGCACACTTGGGTGTTGTGAGGCTAACACTGCAACGTGGCTTTTGCCACTCTGCCTGCCTTCGCCCCAGGACCCTGCTGGGCCCGATCCGACCTCTCTGCTCCCCTTCCAGTTCCCTACTGGAGACCTTGGTCCTTTTTTTGCAAGTTTCTGGCTTTCCTGGTTGCAAAAGCGGCCGAGTGACTGGCAAGAGAGAAATCACCCTCTTGAAATTGCAAATTGGAAACGGTGCACGGTGCACGCTACGTTTCCTTCTTGGCAAGCGAAAGCTGAACGAATCCTCCAAAACGGGATTGATGTTTTCTGGCTGCAGAAGAGTTTCTGGGTGCAAAATTTTAAGCTTGCAAAGACTTCCCCCCTCCCTCCCTCCCTCCCTCTCTCCAATTCAACATGTTGTGCCTCTACATTTAGGCATAAAATACTAAATACACAGATACAGAATAGGTGGCAGGTGGCTCAATAGCAGCCTATGTGGACAATCCCTTAAACATGAGCCAGCCATGTGCAGCAACAGCCAAAAATACAATCCTAGGTTGTATAAACAGAGGCATAGAATCAAAATCACCCGAAGTGTTAATACACTCTATAAAGCCTTAGTAAGGCCACACCTGTAATGCTGCATCCAGTTTTGGTCACCACATGACAAGAAAGATTTAGATTAGATTTATTATTAGAGTTGGGACCTTGTAGGTCATCTAGTCCAACTCCCTGCTCAAGCAGGAGTTCCTACACCATTTGAGACAGATGGCAGTCCAGTCTGCCCTTGAAGGTCGCAAGTGTTGGGGCTCTCACGACCTCCGCTGGCAAGCTGTTCCACTGGTTGATCGCTCTCACCGTCAGAAAGTTTCTGATGTTAAGACTTTGGAAAAAAAAGTGCAAAGAAGAGCAACTAGGATGATTAAAGGCCTGGAGGCTAAAACATATGAAGAATGATTGCAGGAATTGGCGATGGCTAGTTTAATATAAAGAAGGACATCATAGCAATGTTCCAGTATCTGAGGGGCTGCCACAAAGAAGAAGGGAGTCCACCTATTCTTATTCTGAGGTCCATAAGGCACAACGGAGCCTCCGTGAGCATGCCAGAGCCTGTGACCAGCAAAGCAATCCAACCACTCGGCCCCAGAAAACACACCACCAGGAGATCAAGGGGCAGAGCCAGATTTCTCTCAAAGCTGCTGGGAGCTTCATGGCTTCTGTTTTCCGTCAAAGGAGATCTCTCTTTAATGCATTTAAGGGGATTAGAAGGTAGGCAAATATCACTCAAGCAAGACTGCAACCCTCATTTTATTTGCTGGGCAAACAATTTAAGGCTGCCTAGGAAAGTGGAGAGGCTTTCCCCTTCAGCAATAATAATGACTTCGCTGTAGTTGAAGGTATCGATATTTGTCCTTCGTTTTGCATTCCTTCCATCATTTACATTCATGAAAGGCAGCCGTGGATTATGGGGTTGATTAAGGTTTCACTTCAGTTAAATCCTGGTAAATAAAGAAGGAAGGAAGAGACACCAAGGACCCAGAGAGCAGAAACCTTCAACCCCTCAGCAGTCCGGCCCAGCACCAAATGTCCAAATATATTTATTTTTATTGATTGACTGATGAAAATTATGTGCCGCGCATCTCAAGTGACTCGGGGGGGAGGGGGGCTTACAACATAGTAAGTTCTCTATTTCTGACCACAATTGAGCTGGGTATTTCTGTTGCTAAGCAAGACTGCTGTTAAGTGAGTTTTGCTCCATTTTACGGCCTTTCTTGCCATCGTTGTTAAGTGAATCACTGCAGTTGTGAAGTTAGTCACACGGTTGTTAAGTGAAACTGGCTTCCCCATTGGCTTCCCTTGTCAGAAGGTCGCAAAAGGGATCACATCGCCCCAGGATGCTGCAACAGTCATAAATATGAGTCGGGTGCCAAGCGTCTGAATTTTGATCACGTGACCATGGGGATGTTGCAACGGCCGTATGTGCGAGGAACGGTCGTAAGTCCCTTGTTTTAGTGCCGTTGTGACTTCACTAAATGTATGGTTGTAAGTCAAAGGCTACCCTAAATAGCTAGTATAACAATAAATACCAGATAGTATAAGGATAAATAGCAGCGTAAAACAATTAAAAGGTTAAAACAGTAGAAAATTTGGCCATCAAAACTGAAAACATTAAAATCAGATTTAAAAAATTTAAATTTAGCTCCTTCGCCTCCCCTCCATGCGCCACTGGATGATAGATGTTCAGGCGAGAGAAGGCGGAAGGGATGGGATGGGAGGGCATCTGGGCACTCTGAACTCCGTTTAATTTCATTTATTCCGGCTCTTAAGAAGGAGCAGCACGGGACCCCCGGGGTGGGTGGGTTGCCACAGGCTTCAGGACATCATTAACTGGAAAGGCGCCCCTGCCCCCTTCTCCCTAGAACCTGACCCTCGGCAGCTTCCGTGGAATATAAACAGGACCCTTTCAAACACCCACCACAGCCACGTATAAAACAAACAGGAATTACAGGAGTAAAAACCATCAGGCAAAGCCTCCGTGAAAGCAAAGCCAGAAACGGGGAAACGAAGGGAGAAATCAAAGGGGACATTTCTCCAAAAGGCCTCGGCTTTGAGACTGGCCAGAGGCCGTTCCAAGGGTCCCAACTACCACCCCAAAGGGCCACCCCCTCCCTTCATCTCCCCCCCCCCTCCGCAGTCACAAAAAATGTTGGATTTGCCATAGTTTCTCTTTATCGATAGAAGAAAATCTTTGTGGCTCGGTCCTGGGTGTTCTCTGAGCTGGGTGGTTTTCTTGCAGACATTTCATGACCCAACTAGGGAACCTCATCAGTGCTAGGAGGGAGGGAGGAGGAAGAGGAGGAGGACTATAAGGTCCTTAGTGCTCTCTGAGGTTGGTTGTTTTCTCGCAGATGTTTCATGACCCAACTAGGGAACATCATCAGTGCTAGAAGGGATTTAATTTTTGTCTTGATGATATATGAATTAGTTTGGCTCACAGCAAGCCAAGGCAGGGCTGGTGCGTGTGTGCGTGGTGTACACTTTTCAAAAGCCTGGCCCAATTCTGGCCAAGTGACCTGAACCTTCTGCGGGAACAAGCCCCCAATGGAGAGGGGCCGGTACGGTGGAGAAGACAGGGAAACCTGGAGGAAGCCAGTGATGATGGGGGCCAAGAGGAGAAAATGCCATGAAGTCAGGAGGGAAGGAGAACAGCTTCCACTAAGGGAAAGGTTTGCATTTAGAGTTTTATTTATTTATTTATTTATTTATTTATTTATTTATTTATTTATTTATTTATTTATTATTTGTTCTTCTATGCCGCCCTACTCCCGGAGGGACTCAGGGCGGCATACAACATTTATATAAGAACATTAATAATAAATAGTGACTTAAAACAACAATTAAAAAATATAAAAAGTTAAAAAGATAATCACAATCAGCCATACCAAGGGGGGGGGGAGTTTAGATGGATTCAGTCTTTCCCCCCTGCCTGCAGGAAGAGCCATGTCTTAACGGCTTTCCGGAAGGCCAGCAGGGTGGGGATGGTTCGAGTCTCTGGAGGAAGTTGGTTCCAGAGCATGGGGCCCCCCACAGAGAAGGCCCTCCCCCTAGGGCCCGCCAGCCGGCATTGTTTGGCTGACGGGACCTGGAGGAGGCCCGCTCTGTGGGCCCTAACCGGTCGAAGGGAAGTGTGAGGCAGAATGCGGTCCCGAAGGTAACCTGGTCCTAAGCCATGTAGGGCTTTAAAGATGGTGATCAACACCTTGAATTGTACCCGGAGACCGATGGGCAGCCAATGCAGCTGGCGGAGTATAGGTGTAACGTGGGTGTACCTTGCACACCCACCACAGCACGCGCAGCTGCATTTTGCACCAACTGAAGTCTCCGAATACTCTTCAAGGGTAGCCCCATGTAGAGCGCATTGCAGTAGTCCAAGCAAGAGGTGACAAGGGCATGAGTGACCGTGAGTAGAGCCTCCTTCTCCAAGTATGGCCGCAATTGGTGCACCAGGCGAACCTGTGCATAGGCCCCCCTAGCCACAGCTGTAAGATGTTGCTCTAATTTTAGCTGTGGGTCTAGGAGGACCCCCAAATTGCGGACCTGTTCCGAGGGAGTCAATTTCACTCCCTCCAGAACCAAGGAGGGACCGTTGTCTTGGTCCTTAGGAGGCAATATCCAAAGCCACTCAGTCTTGTCGGGATTAAGTCTGAGTCTGTTCCTCCCCATCCAGATCCTAACATCGTCCAGGCACCGGCACATTACATCAACTGCCTCTCTGAAATCAGACGGGGTGGTGATGTACAGCTGGGTGTCATCAGCGTACTGATGGAAACGCACCCCATGTCTCCGGATGATCTCCCCCAGCGGTTTCATGTAGATGTTGAACAAGATGGGCGAGAGAACCGAACCCTGAGGCACCCCGCATAACAGGGGCCTAGGGGACGATCTCTGCCCACCTGTTAACACCGACTGCGTCCTATCGGTGAGATAAGAGGAGAACCACCGCAAAATGGTGCCTCCCACTCCCAACTCACCGAGATGACGCAGAAGGATACCATGGTCGATGGTATCGAAAGCCGCTGAGAGGTCAAGTAGCACCAGGATGGAGGAATTTCCACCATCCCGGGCTCGCCAGAGATCATCCATCAGGGTGACCAAGGCAGTTTCTGTACTGAAGCCGTGCCTGAAACCCGACTGATAGGAGTCTAGATGATCCGTTTCCTCCAATAGTCGCAGAAGCTGAGTAGCCACCACCTTCTCAACAACTTTCCCTTAAAAAGGTAAGTTGGAGACCGGACGAAAGTTCTTCAAGTCCGCTGGGTCCAGGGAAGGCTTCTTCAGGAGGGGTCTAACCACCGCAACTTTTAATGGCTGCGGTATAGATCCCTCCGTCAAAGAAGCGATGACCACCGCCTGGATCCAGCCGCGTGCCACTTCTCTGCTGGCGGAAACCAACCAGGAGGGGCATGGGTCCAATAAACAGGTGGAGGCACCCATCGCACCCACGGCTCTGTCCACGTCTTCCGGAGAAACAAGCCCAAACTCTTCCCATAACAGTGGACTAAGACTTGCCCCTGTCATCTCAATGGACTCTGCCCAGCCGGAGTCCAGGTTTGACTGAATCTGAGCGACTTTATCCGACAGAAACTGTGCGAATTCCTCAGCTCTACCTTGCAAGTGTTCCTCGCTCCCCCCTTTGGCAAGGAGGGAGCGGGTCACCCTAAACAAGGCGGCTGGGCGAGAATCTGCGGACGCAATAAGAGCGGAAAAATGAGATCGTTTTGCCGCCCTTATCACCACTAAATAAGACTTGATGTAAGTTCTTAATAGTGTTCGATCAGACTCTGTTTTGCTGGCTCTCCAGTGGCGTTCTAGACGTCTCTTTTGGCGTTTCATCTCCCGGAGCTCCTCGGTAAACCAGGGAGCTTTCCGGGATCCACTGCCATGAGAGGTCGCTTAGGCGCAATCCGGTCTAATGCCGCTAATGCTACGGTGTTCCATGCAGACACCAGGGAATCGGCCGAATTGTGTATCAGGGTTTCAGGTATTTCCCCAAGTTCCCTTTGGAATCCTTCTGGCTCCATTAGGCGCCTGGGGCGGAACCACCTAGTCGGTCCCGCCTCCCTGCGGGGGAGGAGTGGGGCTGCAAAGTCCAACCTCAGTAGGAAATGATCTGACCATGAGTGGGGTGGTGACTATATCCCTTATCTTCAGATCATTTCTCCAGTGCCATGAAAGATACACCAGGTCAAGCATGTGACCGCCCTCATGAGTTGGACCCTGGATTACTTGGGTCAGGTCCATGGTTGTCATGGAATCCATGAACTCCTGAGCTATCCCAGAGGTTTCGCCAGCCGTCGGCAGGTTAAAGTCCCCCAGCACCATAAGCCTAGGGAACTCAACCGCCAAGCCGGCTACTGCCTCAAGCAGCTCAGGCAGGGCCTTGCTAACGCAGCTGGGAGGCAGGTACGCTAGACAAAGGCCCACCTGGACCCCTAAGTCCAACTTCAGAAAGAGCCTCTCACACCCAACAATCTCCGGGGCAGGGCTCCTATGAGGATGCAGACTTTGGCGCGTTATCGTTGCCACTCCTCCCCCCCTTCCCTGGGGTCGTGAATGATGCTGCACTGAGAACCCGTCTGGGCAGATCTCAGAGCGGGCTACTCCTCCCTCTTGACCCATCCAGGTCTCAGTTATACATACCAGGTCTGTCCCCTCTTCTGTGATTAAATCACGTATCAGGGGGGCTTTGTTGGCAATTGACCTGGCGTTAAGCAGCAACATCTTGAGCCCAGGGCCCTGAAAACCCTGGTTGCCAGGTACTTGGGTTGAGCAAGATGGAACCACATCGGAGGGGCCGGAACAAGGGATCGCTTGCAAGCAGCGAGGTCTCATTCCCCGAGAGCGGCCCACCCCTCTGCTCCCGCCATACCTGCCTCTTCCCATTATGACCGGGATGCTCCGGCTCTCATCCCCTCCAGAGATCCCCTCCCCTCCCCCGCTGGTCCCCCTCCCTCCCTGCAGGCCATACATACCATTCTCACTGGGTCGGGTAGCAGAGCCCGGTCCCCCTCCGCTTCTGTTTCCACACTCAGCAGAGGGGGTCCGAACCCCAGTCCCCAACTCACTCATTCTATCACCCATGCTTCTATAATCTATACGTTTATTCCATCAGTCATACCCAAAACCATTCACACCAGCCACACCACTCCCAGGGGGAGACTTAAAAAAGTTCCCTTCTTTATCTCTTTTCTATGTAGCAAATCTTTAAAATAAAATAAAAACCAATTAAAAGAGGCTTTTTTGAAGCCTATGCAGTTAAAGTGATCATAATTATTATGAAAATAATAATTTCTTCTCCTTCCCCTCTCTTCTCCTTCCCCTCTCCCTCTCCTCCCTCCTCCTCCTCCTTCCACCTCCCTTTTTCCTCCTCTTCCTCTTCTCCTCCCTCTATCCTCCCTCCTCCCTTTTTCCTCCTTCTACTCCCTGTCCCACCGCCTTCCTTTTTCTTTCTCCCCTTTTTCTCCTGCTCTTCCTCCTCCTCCCTTTTTCTTCCCGCTCCCCTCCCCCTCCTCCGCATTTAAGAGCCAGGAAATTAGCAGCGAATTGGGACCAATCCCAGCCTCCCATTAATGGGATTACCTTGGCCCATTCATCATGCTCAGCCACTTCAGGGGCAAGAACTGGAGCAGGATCTTCCGTTGCTAAAAACAGATTAACTATTTATTGTATGCCCACACCTGTCAGGTGGATCAGCAGCAGGGTGGGGTTTCAACAACTGTTCTCCCCCCCACCTGTCAAAGGCTACCTGTCAGACAGGACCTTAAAGCCTTTCCAAGCCAAATTCAACAGAAACCTGAGGTCCACAGACCTTGAAGTAGATCCAAACTCTGTTCCCTAAAGGAGTGGATTCTGGATCCACTAGAGCAGTGGTTCCCAACCTTCCTAATGCCGTGACCCATGCCCCGCCCCCGTGACCCCACCGTGACCCACCCCGCCACCGCCATTTGGGTTCTTTTACCCTCTGCGCATGCACAAAGCATGCTGTGCATGCGCAGAGGGTAAAGGTACCAAAATGGCGGCATCTCCAGCCGAAGTCTCCAGATCCAGGCAAGGTCTCTGGTCACTTCGCGTGTTGCCTCTGGCAGCTTTTCGAGCCCCGACACGAAAGGCGTGCAGGACTTTGGCAGGGCCGGGACAGGCGGCTGCCCAGAGAGAGCCACCCCCTTTGCAGAGTCTCTCCTGTCTACCTGTAGCGTTCGGGGTGAAGGGTATGGCTCTCTCCGGGCAGCCGCCTGTCCCGACCCCACCAAAGTCCTGCACGCCTTTCGCAGGGGTGAAATGCTCCTGGTTCGTTCTTGCCTGTCGGTCGTCGCAGAGCCGATGGAGCCGGTGGCGGACGCGGAGCAGGGCTTCCCCCGCCCGCTTCCCCCGCCCGCCTGGATGCTGCCATTTGAGTTCTTTAACCCTCTGCGCATGCAGAACGCTTTGCGCATTGCGCAGAGGGTAAAAGAACCCAAATGGCGGCGGCGGGGTGGGTCGCGGTGGAGGCACGGGTTCTGGGGCACGATATGGCCAGGCTTGTGGCAGTGGGGGAGCTGAGGATGCCGGGGCGACCCCTGGGAAATGGTCGTTCGACCCCCAAAGGGGTCCCGACCCCCAGGTTGGGAACCGCTGCACTAGAGAGCTACCCTCCAGGGTTCCCAGGCCCAAGAGATACTAGAGGTTTACTTTATTGCTCTAGTTCATATCTTTTCATATTTAAGTTATAGCTACCTGGAGGTTAAAATATGCAAAGAATGATTGCATGAATTGGGTGTGCCTAGTCTAGAGAAAAGAAGGACTAGGGGTGACATGATAGCAGCATCCCAGTATTTGAGGGGCTGCCATAAAGAGGGGGGGGGGTGTCAACCTATTCTCCGAAACACCTGAAGGCAGGAGAAGAAACAACGGATGGAAACTAACCAAGGAAAGAAGCAATCTGGAACTAAGGAGAAATTTTCAAGATCACACAAAGTGTTAATATCACTCTATAAAGCCTTGGTAAGGCCACACTTGGAATATTGCATCCAGTTTTGGTCGCCACAATGTAAAAAAGATGTAGAGACTCTGGAAAGGGTGCAGAGAAGAGCAACAAAGAGGATTAGGGGGCTGGAGGGTGAAATATACGAAGAACGGTTGCTGGAGTTGGGTATGTCAAGTCTAATGAAGAGAACAACTAAGGGAGACATGATAGCAGTCTTCCAACAGCAATAGCACTTAGACTTATATACCGCTTCACAGTGCTTTCCAGCCCTCTCTAAGCGGTTTAGAGTTCAGCATATTGCCCCCAATAATCTGGGTCCTCATTTTACCCACCTCGGAAGGATGGCAGGCTGAGTTGACCTTGAGCCTGGTGAGATTTGAACTGCCAAATTGCAGGCAGTCAGCAGAGGTAGCCTGCAGTACTGCACTCTAACCACTGCGCCACCAAGGCTCAATATTTGAGGGGCTGCCCCCAAAGAAGAGGGGGGGGGTCTACCTATTTTCCAAAGCACCTGAAGGCAGGAGAAGAAGCAATGGATGGAAACTAATCAAGGAGAGAAGCAACCTAGAACTAAGGAGAAATTTCCTGACAGTGAGAACAATTATCCAATGGAACAACTTGCCTCCATAACTTGTGAGTGCTTCATCATTGAAGGTATTTAAGAAGAGACTGGACAGTCAC
The DNA here is from genome assembly GCA_023053685.1 of Diadophis punctatus similis. Taxonomy (NCBI): domain Eukaryota; kingdom Metazoa; phylum Chordata; class Lepidosauria; order Squamata; family Dipsadidae; genus Diadophis; species Diadophis punctatus. Next base: position 5,801,288 of record JALIGW010000032.1, on the reverse strand, counting down.
TTGTCTGAAGTGGTATAGGGTTTCCTGCTCAAGAAGGGGGTTGGACTAGATGATCTCCAAGGTCCCTTCCAACTCCATGATTCTGTTTTTCTTTCAGGACCCTGGCTCAGTCAACTAGCTTCTGCCACAGCATGAAAGGGCCTGCTTAGCATGGCCATAGATGCTGCGATGATGCGGCCCAACTATGTAACATCTGGCACTGGCTTTCATGACCTCATGGTGTCTCTGCCCCACAGACGTTATTCCCACTCATAACAGAAAAACAGGATTACAGAATCACAGAGTCGGGTGGGACCTTCGTGGTCTTCTAGTCCAGCCCCCTGTCTAAGCAGGAGACCCTATCCCATTTCGGACAACTGGCTGTCCAATCTCTTCTGGAAAACCTCTAGTGACGGAGCACCCACAACTTCTGGAGGCAAGTCGTTCCACTGGTTAATTGTTCTCACTGTCAATGTGGATATAGAACACAGAATAAGAGAGTTGGAAGGGACCTTGGAGGTCTTCTAGTCCAACCCCCTGCTCAAGCAGATGAGTTGTCCAGTCTCTTCTCGAAAGCCTCCAGTGATGGTGCATCCTTTGTTTCAATTTCAACAAGGCAGAAGGATTCAGTCAGCCCAACCAGGAGCTGCAATTCGCGGCCCACAACTGTGAGCTACAAAAACTGGAGAGAGAAAGCATGCAACAAGGAGACAATTTTCCACTTCAGAAAAATCTGGTTGACAAGAAGCTCTGGCTAGCTGAGTGCTTCTATTTTGTTTTCAGAAAGAAAGCAGATTAAAAAGGCAGCCACGGGGAGGATCAAAGAAGGAAGACAGCGGCCAACACTGTGCGCATGGCACATGGCTAGAGTTGTGCATGGATTGCACAGTTATGGACACGTTTCTGACTTTTTTGATCCCCTCTGGAGCCCCTCTGCAGATTAAGGAGGGATGGAAAATACTTCTGATACTTCCCGCTGATGGTGCCATGCCCATCCGATGCTGACAAGCATGGAGGCTTCAGAGCAGGCTCCCACAAAGTGGTGTGCAATCCACTAACCTCCTTTTTAACAACAACAACAATAACAGCAATAATAATAATAAAGTGCCAGTCAATGATATTTGTGATATATTTTTGAATGTTCAGTTGTCTGAGTTTCATGTTTAATGAATAAAAGAGATGATGATGATGATGATGATGATGATGATGATGATGATGATGATGATAATAATAATAATAACAACAACAACAATAATAATAATAATAATAATAATAATAATAATAATAATAATAATAATAATAATAATAATAATAGCAGCCAAAAAACCATCTTATGCAGAAATGCCTATATACTCAAACGTTATCTTAACTGCTCTTAGGTCCTTGATTAGGACTTGAACTATTAAGTTTTTACCAGTCCCAGTAATCAAGTTGAAGATTAAATCAACAACAACAACAACAACTTGGTCGATAACTAGGATGCTGGCAGCAACCCATATCAACCATTAGTGCCAGTCAATAATATTTGTGATACATTTTTAAATGTTCAGTTGACTGAGTTTCATGTTTAATGAATAGAAGTATAACAACAACAACAACAACACCACCACCACCACAAAGACCTGCAAATAGAAGCAGAACAACTGTGGTAAGAGAAAGGAGAGGTACTACCAATAGCAATAAATGCCTTGAGTGCAATCCCAAAACAACTGGAGCACCACTTGAACACCATCGGCATTGACACAACCCCCATCTGTCAATTGCAAAAGGCAGCTTCACTTGGAACAGCTCACATTCTGTCTAACACCATCAGACACCCACACATGCCTATCCCAGGTCCTTGGGAAGGACTGGATAGGTGGATAAAAATGCCCAATCCACCAAGGTCCCACCCGACTGTGATTCTGTGATTCTGTTTTTCTGTTATGAGTGGGAATAATGTCTGTGGGGCAGAGACACCATGAGGTCATGAAAGCCAGTGCCAGATGTTACATAGTTGGGCCGCATCATCACAGCATCTATGGCCATGCTAAGCAGGCCCTTTCATGCTGTGGCAGAAGCTAGCTGACTGAGCCAGGGTCCTGAAAGAAAAACAGAATCATGGAGTTGGAAGGGACCTTGGAGATCATCTAGTCCAACCCGCTTCTTGAGCAGGAGATCTGCAAGAAATACCATTTGCCTGCAAAGAAGAGCTGGTGGGATCATAAAATAGAGAAAGTCACAGAACAGGAAGAAGCTCGATTGCTCTGGGACTTCAGAATTCAGACAGACAAGCACCTGCCACACAACACCCAGGACTTAACAATTGTCGATAAGACAGACAAAAAAAGTCTGGATAGTGGATAAATACTGGAGACAGGAGAAGAGAAGAGAAAGAAATGGAGAAGATCACAAAATATAAAGACCTGCAAATAGAAGTAGAAAGAAAGCAAAGGGCCACCCATAATCACAGGCACCTTGGGTGCAATCCCAAAACAGCTGGAGCACCCCTTGAACACCCTCGGCAATTGACACAACACCCATCCGTCAATTGCAAAAGGCGGCTTGATTTGGAACAGCTTACAACCTGTGACAATGTCTTTCACCAAACAACATCTGGCTATCCCAAGTCCTTAGGAAGGCCCTGATAGGTGGATAGAAAAGGCCAAATCCAGTCTAAACATCCGGCTGACTGTGCAACCAACCACAATAATAGGTGCCAGGTGCAATTCCAAAACATCTGGAGCACCCCTTGAAAGCCGTCGGCATTGACACAATCCACACCAGTCAATCGCAGATGGCAGCTTTACTCAGAACTTGCAACAACAATACCGACTGTATCTTGTGATATATATTGTGTTACAATATCTTTAACACCAACAAACATTCACATCTGCCTATCACAGATCCTTGGGAGGGACTCAATAGTTGGACGAGAATGCTAAATCCAGTGTGAACATCTGGTTGACCGTGCGGTGAACGTATCATGCGACAAACCAGAATAGGAACTTTTTGAAAGAGAGAGTCAAAATCTTCTGGGAACTGTCAAAGCTTCTTGTGGTCTTTTCAAGGACTGATTTTCAAAAGTTTGGAATCTTTTTCTGGCTCCAACAACATCACTTGGAATCCCCAAAGTGTGTTTCACTTCCTGCCCCAACTCCTCTCTGGCTGCCAGAAACCTATTGCCCGGTTCGGCCACAAGGTGTCGCCTTTGCAGATCCCACGATTTTCGTTGAGCACTTTGGTAGCAGGTTCGGATCCTGACAGGTCCTCAGCCTAGGTAGCATTTAGAAGGGAGCTTCAGCAGAAGGCTGAGCTCGCAGAAATCGCATCTGCCACCCTCAAGGGGAACACCTCTGATACTGCCTGGCCCTGCCCAAAGCCAAGAGAAAGTGAGGTAGACGGCCCAGGTACCCCACTGTGCTATAAGTAGTCCTCGATTTACGACTACAAATAATCCCAACATTTCCGTTGCTAAGTGAGACAGTTGCTAAGTGAGTTTTGCCCCATTTTACCACCTTTCTTGCCACAGTTGTTAAGTGAACCACTGCAGCCATTAAGTTAGTAACACAGTTGTTAAGTGAATCTGGCTCCCCCATGGACTTTGCTAATTGGACGGTCACAAAAGAGGATCACATGTGCATCACCCAACCGTCATAAACAGGAACCAGTTGCCAAGCGTCCGAATTTTGATCACGTGACCATGGGGGAATGCTGCAACGGTCACAAGTGTGAAAAACGGTTATAGGTCACTTTTTTCAGTGCCACTAGAACTCCAAACGGTCACTTAAAATGAACCGTTGTAAGTCAAGGACTCCCTGGGTTCAGGTCTCCTGCAGAGACCGCCAGTTGCCTTCCTCCCTTCTTCTGACCGCCTGCAGAGACCCAAGTGCTGAAAAGCCCCGGCGGTCATTTCAACTTGCAATGCAGGCCCTTCAACGTGTCCTGAGAATTCAAAGCTTTTCATTATCCAGGCTGCAATTCAGTGAGGGAGCCACCACCTTTTCTCTGGTGCCCTGGGAGAGGGGCTGCACGAGGGAGGGGGTGCGGGGGGGGGGAAGGAGGCTGGAGGGAGAAGCAGAACCAAACTGCGCTCTGCATGCAGGAGAAATTGCTGGTACTCCTTGAATCACTCGGCTTTGAGCTGAAACTCTCCACTGGAAATCAAGGCAATAAGGAGCCTGAGTTGGACACACACACACACACACACACACACACACACACACACACACACACACACACGTCGGGAAGAGCCACCAAAACATAACTCAAGCAGCCAATAAGCTCAGCGCCGGCCCCAGCCAATCTGAATTGCCTTCAATAGAAGAGGATCTTTGTAGCTCAGGGTTGGACTGTGGGGTCCTTGATGCCTTCCACGCTTGGTGGTTTTCCTGCAGGTATTTCATGACCCAACCAGGTAACATCATCAGGGCTCTCTGTTTATATACTAGACTATATAGAAGAGAATATATGTAGGGTTGAAGGGGTTGAGGGTTCCTTGGTCCTCTCTGAGCTTGGTTGTTTCCTTGCAGATGTTTCATGACCCAACTATGTAACATAATCAGTGCTAGAAGAGAGGGGGGTTTGGGAGGAGGAGGAGAACGGGAGAAAGGAAGGAGGAGGAGGAAATGGAGGAGGAGGAGGAAGAGGAGGATTGTGGTTTCCTTGGTGCTCTCTGAGCTTTTTGGTTTCCTTGCTGACGTTTCATGGCCCAACTAGGGAATATCATCAGGGCTAGAAGGGAGTGGGCTTTGCTCTCTCTACAGACAGTTTGGTCTACAGAGAGCAAACTCCATGTTTCCTAGTTGGGTCAAGAAATGCCTGCAAGGAAAGAGTCATGCGCTCAGCTTCCTCCATCCTCTGCAGTTGCCCTGATGCAGCAACGGCCCCAACAGCACTCTGGATGCCTCCCCATCTGCCCCCCATCTGCCCCCCCCATCCCCATCCCCCAACTCCAATCTGCTCACTGGATGTTCTGGGACTACCGGCCAACACGGGAAATGAAGGGCTGTCTCCTTGCCAGAATAACCGGTTGTGTTTCGCTCCAACCTCTCTGGAAGTGGGGCTCCCGGGACGGGCCCCTGCCTCCAGGACTGGGAACCCAGGGCCAGCTAGCAGGGCAAGTCCGCTGGCACCCCTGAGAATCCAAAGACAGCCCCTCTTTCCAGATGCCTCCCTGACCCAAGGCAGCAAATTTGCTGCTTGCACTGCCTAACCAGACTCTGCCGGTTATCCCTCCTTCCTAATTTCTCCCTTTCTCTTCCCTCCTCCTCCTCCCCCCTCCTCCTCCCCCCTCCTCCTCCTCCTCCTCCTCTTCCTCCCCCTCCCCCTCCCTCCTCCTCCTCCTCCTGTCCTCCCTGCCTTAATTACCTGTCCTCGCTGCTGTAAGCAAAAGGCAGAGTGATCAGCGCAGATTAACCTGGACCCTCAGCAGACGCAGCAGCCGAACGAGTGGGGGGCTTCCCTCCTTCCGAAGTCAGAGACTGCAGGCACTCTACAGGCCTCACCTCTGCAGCAGGAAAACCCCCTGTGCATGGGGCCCTCCCCAGAGAAGCCAAAGGCAGCCCCCCAGGAAGGGGCTTTTCTGGGGTGAAAAGGCAGCCTCCAGCCCAGAGCACCCATTAAGGGAGAAGGAGGAGGAGGAAGACGGTGGGGTCCTTGGTGCTCCCTTGAGCTTGGTTGCTTTCTTGTAGACATTTCATGACTCAACTAGGTAACATCATCAATCCTAGAAGGGAGGGGGATTTAGAGAGAGGTGGGGAGAGAGAGAGAGAGAGAGAGAGGAGGAGGAGGACTGTGGTTCTTTGGTTTTCTCTGGGCTTGGTTGTTTTCTTGCAGACATTTCATGACCCAAATAGGTAACAGCCTCAGTGAAAGGCAGGAGTGGGGTTTGGGAAGTGGAGGAGCACTAAAGGGTTATGGTTAGGGTTAGGAGGGGAAGGAGGAAGTCTGTGGAGTCCTTGGTGTTCTCTGAGCTTGGTGTTTATCTTTGCAGACGTTTCATTACCCAACTAGGTAACGTCATCAGTGCTACGAGGGAAGTTTGCTCTCTTTTTACCAATGGGGATAGGAATCGTGCTGACCTTTACGCTCCCAAATCTCTTGATCCTGCTAACTTCCTACACACCTCTTTGGGTTCTGCATTGCAGGTCGCACTTCTGCCTCCTCCACCACTAAGCTCAGCCCGTCCTTTGCCCCACAGCTGTCAAGAGAGTCCGAGGGGCTCATTTAGGATCCTGTGTGCTGTGCGACCCCCGTGTTGGGTGCGTTGTGCCAAAATAGCCACTGGGAATCATTTGACTCTCTCTCTCTCTCCCACATCGGTCACTTCCTTTCAAATCCCTCCTTCTGGAGTTTCCAGCACCGAGGTTTTGAAGCGGGCTTCCTTTGTCTAATGAGGTTTGCTTTTGCCCGAATTTCACTGGCTTTTATTCCCCTGGCTGGGCAGATCTAGTTTTATTTTCTTTTATTTTGCAAGGAAGATTTTCTCTTCGGCTCCAGGTCAGGCTCTCAAATCCTACCGGCATCCTCTGAAGGTCTTGGTGGCTTTCCAAGTCAGTGGCGGTGCCTCTTGTGTGAGCCTTTGTTGTGGTGGTTTTAAATAACCCTGGGAGCAAATGGAAGAGACCCAGCCGTCTCTCTTCTCCCTTTCAATTCCGCTTAAAGTCCGCTTTCCATTCTGCAGATTCTTCCTCTCCGGGCGGAAAACGTGGCGGCCCTGAACTCATCCATGCACCCGAATTTAACAGCCCGGTGGGCTCTGCCCTCCCCTCCCCCCCGAGCAGTTTCTGGTTCTTGCTCACAATCCCCGAATGTCCTCCCCGACACTCCGCACAATTGTGTGGGCTCAGTTCCGCCGCTGAACACGTCTCAGTCACAACTGTTTTATCGTCCTTAGAAATGTTGTCTCTGCACTGTGACGGGAATATACATTTCCTCAGACAATGTGTGACTTTGAAGCGTCTCCTTGTTATTACTTTTCTTCCTCCAGATGCCCCATTTGCTTCTCCGAATTGCAATCGCTGCCAGGATCTACATGAAGCTGGCAATGCAATGTTTGTGGCGCTGTGGCACTCGGCAACCCACAACGGAGCGCCTTCTGAAAGGCCAGTGCCAGGGTTGGAAGGGAACCTGGGTAGGGGTTCAGGGTTGAACTCTGGGGTCCCTGGTGGTCTCGGAGCCTGGTGGTTTTTCTTGTACAGGTTTCACAACGCCCCATTAGGCAACCTCATCAGTGCTGGAAGGGTTTGTGGAGAGGAGGAGATGGAGAAAGGGAGGGGAAGAAGGAGGGAGGAGGGGGAGGAGGAGGAAGAGGAGGAGAATTGTGGAGTTTTTGCTGCCCTCTCAGCTTGGTTGTTTGCTTTCAGACGTTTCATGACCCAACTAGGCAACATCAAGAGTGCTTGAATGAAGGAGAGTTTATAGAGAGGAGGAGGAGGAGGAGGAGGAGGAGGAGGAGGAGGAGGAGGAGGAGGAGGACTGTGGGGTCCTTAGTGCTGTCTGAGCTTGGTGGTTTTCTTGCAGACATTTCATGACCCAACTATGTCACACCATCAGGGCCAGCCATTACCCATAGTATATGGGTAATGAAATGCCTGCAAGAAAACAAGCAAGCTCAGAGATTGCCAAGGGCCCCTCACACCGACTAGCAATCAGGAGACACGATGAAAGCTCCTTAATTGCACAGCACATGGACAGGCATCACCAGAGTTTCAAGTGGGAAACTGAGCATCCTAGAACCAAGCCAAGCCCAAAACTGTTGGCGAATTCCTGGAAGCCTGGCATTCAGACACATCAGCCATCAACAGGCACATAGAGATGAACAACATCTACATGCCATTCAAAGGAGACAATAGAAAAGCTAAAAGACCAGAACACCTCCTTGCCAGCAGTCAACACCCAGATAAGCAGATCAACACCAAGATTAACACTAGACCAACAATCAAGAAGTTAACAATACTCAATCAAGGGGCTAACAATTCAAATAAACAAGCTAATAGTAAACAACAGCCTAATCAAGAAACCCCCAAGAACACACCCACTAACACTGACAGGGCAAACCAAAATATATAAACAGAGAGCAAACTCTACTCCCTTCTAACACTGATGATGTTACCTAGTTGGGTAATGAAACGTCTGCAAGAAAACAACCAGGTTCAGAGAGCACCAAGGACTCCATATACCACTTCTAATTCTCTCCTTTTGTGACATAGAGGTACTCCAGTGTTCCCTACAGAAAACCCCCTTCTTAACCAGGATTGCCAGATGTTGATCTCTAGATCCCGATACTCCAGATCACTGGTCCTGCTTGTTGCACTCCAAAACACAGCCTATTTCTATCCAGGCTTACCATTTCCCCACCAGTCTCCTCATTCTATTCCATTTCTAGTTTGTTCAATGTCATCACGTTCTCATTTATAGCCAAACATTCATCCTGGCTTATTGCCTTATTTTATTATTCAAAATCAAGCACAATTTTTCTAGCTGAGCATCCTAAATCGGATACAGAGCCCACCACATAACTACAAATAATGCAATGCGATCCTATTAAAAATGTAGAGATGTGAAGAGTGTCCTAGACGTGCTTTGGTCCACACAATTTGTTGGATAACACTCATCCGTTCTACTCAACTTTGGACTGTTTCCACAGATTCATTGTGAGGGTTTTTTTTTATCCTCTCTCAACTTGGAGGGCCTGAAAAATATAATTATTCCCTTCCCTCAGCTTGGCACATCTTCTTCTCTGAGCCTTGTAGCTCAAGTTGTGGCTGGTAAACACCAGCTGTGTGTAATAGAACCAGAGCCATCGATGATGCAGCTGTGGAAGTTGTCATTCAAACCTGGTCGGGTGTCAGAATTTTCCCCCTTAAAAGTCCACTCTACCAGATTTGGGGTCCAGCACCATCTACAACACTGAAGATGATTAGAGGCAGGAGCAGTGGGGTCCCTCAGAGAGAGCCCCCAGAGGCCAGGCAAGGAACAATGGATGGAAACTGACCAAGGAGAGATTCAACGGGGAAATAAGGAGAAATCTTCTGACAGAACAATCCACCCATGGAACAGAAGTTGCCTTCAGAAGTTGTGGGAGCTTCATCACTGGAAGCCTTCAAGAAGAGACTGGACTGCCATTTGTCAGAAAAGGTGTAGGGTCTCCTGCTTGGGTGGGGGGTTGGACTAGATGACTTACAAGGTCCCTTCCAACTCTGTTAATCTGTAAGAATCTGGGGGCCACCAGGAGCAATGTGCCTAAGGAGACAGGCCTTGAGTGAAAAGCTGGAACTTCTGCAGATATTCTGTCCACCTTGTTGAATGGCAGACCCCTTTCCCAAATTATTTGACCAGCCAAAATGGCGGTGGAGCTACTCGCAGCTGCTCAACCTGGGAGACTTCCAACTTCTAACTCTTGGAGTAGCCTTCAAGGAAGGCTCAGAACTTCATTGCCTCCGTGGCAATCCTGAACTTCACATCATTGGGTATCGGTCAGTCTGTCTGTCCGTCCATCAGTCTCACAGTGGGCAATGACTCTTAGATCTAATTGTCAATCTTCAGACAATTAATTGAAGATCTGAAGTCAGAGGATGTGGTTCTTAGTCCTCTGCTATAGTCAGACCGCTTCCTGGTTTGTCCGACATTAGTCACTGCCAATGGGATGGGAGGAGATATTCAGTTGGTCAACTGCAGGTGCTTTAAGGACCAAAGTGTCACAGTGTGATTTATTGCCTGTTACATGTATACGCAGGGAGCTGCATCCCTATTCAATATAATGGTTCATTCCTGAGCACGTGACTGATATGTTCTTGTACACATGTGTGAATTCCAATCTCTGCTCTACCCTTCTTCTTCTGGCTTCCATTGAGTGAAGTCGCACATTTTATATCAGAGATGTAAACAAATGAGAATTTATTGTTTTTGTACCGAAATAAATATTTTACTTAGACTTTTAAACTGCGGTTTCATTTCTAATGTCTGATGTCCGGGAAAAGATCAAACATCACTTCTGTGAGAATAAATTCTCAACTTGTCACAAAGGGACTTCAATGGATCCTGAAGAACTTTCCTTGAAAGCAGATCTCTTGAAGGATCAAAGCTGAACTCTGAAAGATACTTCTGAACAGCATCTCCCAATGCACCAATGTCATCCCTATGCTGATGGCACATAAAGTTGTATTTCCACTGCCCAAGTAAGGATGACTCATGCCCTAATTTTGTCCTACTTAGATGACTGCAATGTGCTGCCTTGAAGTTGACTTGCAACAAAACAGACCAGCCTATCTTCTAGCAAGTTAAAACTTCTATTTGCTCACAGTCACCCATGCCCTAGTCACCTCCCGTCTTGACTACTGCTATGCGCTCTACATGGGGCTGCCCTGGAAAAGTATCCAGAAGCTTCAGTTGGTTCAAAATGCAGCAGCCCACATGGAGTCTGGATTTGCACATGGTCACCTCTCCTATGGAAGCTGCATTGGCTACTGATTTGCTTCTGGGTGCAATTCAAGGTGCTGGTTTTCTCCTTCAAAGCCCAGTGTGACCTGGGGCCAGGTTATCTGGAGGACTGTCTTTTCCTGATCATCTCTACCTGACTCACTAGATATAGAATAGAATAGAATAGAATTCTTTATTGGCCAAGTGTGATTGGACACACAAGGAATTTATCTTGGTGCATATGGGTCTCCTCTCTTAAGAAGGTCCATCTGGTGGGACCCAGAAGAAGAGCCTTCTCCGTGGTGGCTCCCTCCCTGTGGAACATCATCCCTGCAGAGATAAGACTGGTCTCCACTTGACACTCTTTGGAAAGGCCCTGAAGACGTGGTTTGGCCAGAGGGCCTGGGGACCCCAGGGGGATACGGAGCCCATCAAGAGGCTGGTTTGGTTGTTATCCCCAGAGGGGTTGGGGGGTTTTGCATCTGCGATTTCACTTCTGTTAGTAAGGAGCACAGTGGCTCGAATGGCCTAGGATGCTGAATTGGAGGTTAGCAAGGCCACGTTCGAGACCTGAGAGCTGCTGTGGGGTGGGCTGGGGTGAGCTACCGTCCTTCGCTCCAGATCCTGTCAGGGACATAAAAGGAGCCCCCCCCCCCGCAACAGGGTGTCCCCTGGGCAACGGTGATGTCACTGGCTAATCCTTTCAACCCGGAAGCCCCTCGGTGCTTCTCACACGAGTGTGATGCATTGCAACCCGGAGTAATTGTGAGTGAATTGGGCAGTCATATAAAATCTCTCAATGGATAAATAAACAAATGACACAGTCCCTTCATTGGTGACCCATAGGCAATCCAAGGACTGACTTTCACCCGTGGAGCCTGCCCCATAAGTGCGAGACTCTCGTCTCTGAGAGATTCAGGAGAAAGCCAGGAAGGTTTTTTTCTGTCCTAATATCAATTTTTGCTCACATTCTTCCTTCTACCAGAAATTTGGAGGGCATCGCCACTTGTTTTCCCACGAAGAGACTCCAAACAGTCCTTGAAGAAGATTTTGACCCAAGATCCCCTAACATCTTCACTCGAGAATGAGTAAACGAGGCGTCATTTAAAGGAATTACAAAGCACACATTGTTTGAGCACCGTTGCGCCTTATGATAATCAGTGCTATAGCGCTAGCAGTATAACAATATGTTAAACCTCTTCCTCCTCCTCCCTTCTAGCATTGATGCCATACCCTAGTTGGGTAATGAAACATCTGCAAGAAAACCCCCAAGCTCAGAGAGCACCAAGGGCCCCACATTCCTCCTCTTCCCTTCTAGCACTGATGATGTGACCTAGTTGGGTCATGAAAAGTCTGCAGGAAAACAACCAAGCTCAGAGAGCACAAAGGACCCCACACCACTCCTCCTCTTCCTCCTCCTCCTCCCCCTCCTATGATAAAGAGATGAAGTACAACCCATCAAACTAACTTGAGGCTACAGACTCAGTGGCCGTTCAATCATGATCCCAGCTCTACCTGGAGATGCAGGTGAGAATCTGGATACTGATGTTCCCAAGCTGATGTGATGGGCTAAAGACCCCATAATCCTTTCAGTCAGACTTTTTACAATTATAAGTAGTCCTTAATTTATGACCAAAATTAGGACCAGAATATCTGTTGAGTCACATCTGATTTTACATTTCTTTTTGTTAAGGTTGTTATTTATTAAACTTACATGGCACCCATTTTGCCAAAGGGGACTCTAGGTGGCTTACAATCATTCAATAAAAATACCATATAAAACATTCTCCCTTTCCAGTACTGATGATGTTACCTAGTTTGGCAATGAAACGTCTGCAAGAAAACAACCGAGCTCAGAGAGCACCAAGGACCCCATTTATAACACATTAAAATAAGAGGCCACAAATTTAAAAGCTGGTTAAAATTAAATTGACCAAGATAGAGGGGAATGGAGTGTCAATCACACAACACAAGGATGTCACAACTGTTGTAAATACAAACAAGCACCCACATTTTTATCACAAAATGTGCGGTTTTGTAAAGACAGGTCATAAGTCACTTTTTTGAGTGACTTCGAATGGACGTTAAATGAATGGTTATACAGTATGTAAAGGACTCCCTGTACCTCCCACCAAAGGGTACCCCAAGCCCCTTACCCCAGATGGTGGGGTGTGGAAGCTGCTGCAGCTACTTCAAACAAAAAGGATGACCCGGTGTGACAAGGACACAACATCCATACACCTAAACATCATTTTGTGCGCTCCACTTCTGGGTTGGAGTCCCCATGGTCCAGCTTTGGTCACCACATTACAAAAAAGATGTCGAGACTTTGGATAAAGTGCAAAGAAGAGCAACTAAGATGATTAAGAGACTGGAGGCTAAAACATATGATGAACGGCTGCAGGATTTGGGTTTGGCCAGTCTAGAGAAAAGAAAAACTAGGGGTCACATAGCAGTATTCCAGTATTTGAGGGGCTGCCACAAAGAAGAAGGGGTCAACTTATTTTCCAAAGCAGCAGAAGGCAGGACAAGAAACAATGGATGGAAACTGATCAAGGAGAGAAGCAACCTGGAATTAAGGAGAAACTTCCTAACAGTGAGGACAATTAACCAGTGGAACAGCTTGTCTCCAGAAAGTGTAGGTGCTCAATCACAGGTGGTTTTAAAGGAGATATTGGGCAGCATTTGTCTGAAATGGTATAGGGTCTGAGCAGAGGGTTGGACTAGAAGACCTCTAAGGTCACTTCCAGCTCTATTCCAATTGATTGTTTCAAGCCGCCCACCTTCGGCCAAGAACCTCCCACCGCTGCAGCCACAGGAAAGTTGCAGAAACAAATAAACCTGATCTGAGCCAGAAACTTTGATGGGGGGGGGGGGTTGCGTCAGTTGGGGGCTTGGGAATTGCTATTAACTCAACTCCCCCTAATTGCTTTTCTGTAACTGGCGGCTGCTAGGCGGAACTAGGTAATAAATGGAATCCAATTACGTTCTCTCTCTCTCCGTATTCATTTGACTCAGGAGAAGTCGTCCAATGCAGGGAAGGCCCCCTTCGGGGTAATGGCTCGTAAACGTGGCAGAGGCAGACTTAGGAGCACACCAGAAGGCTCTCCCCTGGGATGTCCACCCCAGAGGTGACCTCCAGCCAGAGACAGGAAGGGCCGGTCGACCCCAAGGACTTCTCCCTGCCCTGGAAGGAGGAGCCTCAAGCACAGAGGTCAGCCACAGTGAGGTGACCAATGGAGAGATCTGAAGTCTGGATCTTCAACTGATCTGTTCAACTGATCTGGAACCCACACCACATATCAGACATTAACACAATTGAGAATGTCCAGCGATACTTCACAAGAAGAGTATTACATTCCTCTGTTCACAACAGAATTCCTTATGAAACCAGACTTGAAATTTTGGGACTTCAAAATTTAGAACTCCGCCGCCTTCGATCTGACCTAAGTGTAGCTCACAAAATTATCCGCCTCAATGTCCTACCCGTTAACGACTATTTCAGCTTCAACCACAATAATACAAGAGCTCACAATGGATACAAACTTAATGTAAATCGCTCCAGACTTGATTGCAAAAAATTCGACTTCAACAACAGAGTTATTAACGCCTGGAACACTTTACCTGACTCAGTAGTTTCTTCCCCAAACCCCCAAAACTTCAACCTCAGATTATCTACCATCGACCTCACCCCATTCCTAAGAGGTCGGTAAGGGGCGTGCATAAGCGCACAATCGTGCCTACCGTTCCTGTCCTATGTACCCATATATTCTTACCTCTTTTACTCTTATTCATGCTTGTAATATTACATATATATTCAATCATGTTTCACTGTTTGTACTTTGCTTATAATCATATATGCTTGACAAAATAAACAAATTCAAAATTCAAAGTCTCACATTTTGACTTAACGAGGAAGTTGGGGTGAACTCAGAACATCTATGAAGATTCTCAATCACCCAGATCATCGTTGTCTCAAAAGTGCTTTTCCAAAAGGGCAACTGGACTTCCTTTCCTCCCCCTGCCCCCGCCCAAAAACGTTTCATTTCTCAGCCAAGGAGCTTCTTCAGCCAAGTTCATCCATCATTCTTCACTTTCATCAGAACTGAAGAAGCTTCTTGGATGAGAAGTGAAATGTTTTCAAGGGGGGAAAAAAACCAAGAAAGTCCAGCTGCCTTTTGGAAAAACAGCTTTGGGATAGTCATCTGTGAGTTCATGGCCACAAGAAGGCCTGGTAGAAACTGCTGGCTTAAATGGGATGGGATAAAAGGCACGGTGAACAAGGACGGACTATCAGTCCTGAAGGTCTCGTGTTATCCCCCAAGTTGAAGACCACCAAGCAGGGCTGATCCATTAGATCCATTCTTGCTCACTGGTGGGGAACGGAAGGGTTTATATTCTTTGCAGTTGTCTGGTTGTTAGCCCTCCAAGACAGCCCTTCCATTCCCCACCAATCAGTTAGAACTGAAGGAGCTTCTTGGATGAGAAGCCAAACCAGTGGTGGGTTCCTACAGGTGTGGTCCACTCTATAGTACCGGTAGCGGCCCGCTGGTGACGTCACAGTACCTGGGCGCCGCCATTACAAAAAAATTTCTTCTGTGCATGCCCAGAAGCCGAGCTTCCGGCACTGCGCATGCACTGCCTTCCTACCCCACAGTGAGTCCAAGCAGGGGAGGATGGCTGAGGGAGCGCGTGAGATGCTGAAAGAACGGGCGGCAGGAGCTATCTCCATTCCCCTCCCTTCAGCAGACTGAGAAGCCACGAACGCGCGGTGATGATCCTAGGCATTTTTGCACGTTCGAGGCTTCTGGAGCTGCTGAGGGGAGGGGGAACGGGCGGCAGGAGCTTAGGATCATCAAATGGGGAGAAGCATTCAGGCTGGATGGAGCCTCCTAGAAGAACCGCTGCTGCAGTCTTGCTGCTCCCGCTGCAGGGGGCTGCGTTGCGGGTGGGCAATGCCCCCCGCTTCTCCAGCCACTGCCAAGCTCCCGAGGCCCACACCCACCCGGTCACATGGCTGGCAAGCCATACCCACAAAATAAGCCACGCCCACAGAGTGGCAGTAAAAAAATTAGGAACCCGCCCCTGAGCCAAATGTGTTCAAGGAAAACTCCCCTCCCCCAAGAAAGTCCAGTTGGCTTTTGGAAAAACACCTCTGGAACTTTCCAGGACCTTCACACCTGCTTTGTGGAATGATCTCAGAAAAGAAATTCGCCGTAATAGCTAAATGGGATCATCTTCTCATTTAGAGAGGACAATCTAGTGTCCAAGAGAGCTCCTTAAGAAGCAGAGGAGGTGGTCAGAGACACCTCAAAAGAAGCAGAACGTTAGATACACACCTGGATCCTCCAAGCTCTGCCCATCACCTGTTCTTTACTCTTGCTGGCCTTCTACGTTTTTCACATGGGCGGTTTAGGTTTCTGCCTGTCCTGGATTCTCTGGAAGGGTCAAGCACAGGTGGAGAAGGCACCAGTGTGGGGGAAGAGTGACCGAGATGTATTTATCTATTTATTGTCAGGGGCAAGAAACCAGGGCTCAAAAGCACTGCGAGTTTATTCCATACAGGTAGTCCTTGACTTACAACCACAAAGGAGCTCAACATTTCCGTTGCTAAGCCAGACAACTGTTAAGTGAGTTTTGCCCCGTTTTGTGACCTTCCTTGCCACCGTTATTAAATGAATCACTGCAGGTGTTAAGTTCGCTTGTGAAGTGAATCTGGCTTGAATCCCCATGGACTCTGCTTGTCAGAAGGTCACAAAACATGACCCAGGACACTGCTACCGTCATAAATATGAGTCAGTTGCCAAGCAGCTGAATTTTAATCACCTGATCATAATGGATGCTAGGGAGTGGTGTGGTGGCCTGGAGGTGGAGGTCTCGCCTCACAATCAGGAGGCTGTGAGTTCGATCCCAGGTAGAGGCAGATATTTCTCTCTCTGGGCACAATGAGAATATATCTGCTGAACAGAACTCTGTATTGGCGACAGGAAGGGCGTCCGGCCAGTAAACACTCTGCTAGCTCCATTCAGTTGCCAAGACACCACCCCACAAGGGATTATGGGGTCATCCAAAGGTGGTGATGATTATAGGGGATGCTAATTTCTGGTCCGTAAATATGCGCAGTCAGGGCTCCTCTTGGCTCTCGCTCCCCTTTTTGGCCTAGCATCCAACAGCATCTGTTTTTTGGGGAATGGCAACCCTTTTGCAAGACGGAAAATGGCACGCTCGTCTGGTCCCTTTGCAGAACTTGTCCGGTGAATTTGACAGAAATTATAAAGACTCCAGGGAAGCTCTTTTGAAAAGGGACGGGCCAGGGTTCAGAAGCCCAACACCGGGTCAGTTTTTAAGATTCATTTGGTTCCTAACCTGCCTTTCTGCATATAAAACCTTTGATGTGGCTTAATAAATACAGCAACAGAAAATGTGAACTATAAAAGATAAGCAATAAAAAGATCCGGCTATATATAAAACCTAAGAATAAAAAAATAATATGATGAGATGCAAGGCAAATGTAAAGTCAGAATTAATTCAGCTAACAGTTAATTACTGTTATTTTTATTTATTTCACCAGCCTTCTGGACCACTCCAGTCGCAAATAACCCTAAGCAACATATATCCCAACACTGGTAAGTTGAGTTAATAAAAACCAAAGAGAATATCAACTACGTGATAACGGAGGTGGGTTTTTCCCCCATTCCCCAAATATCAAAAGAATAGAGGGTGAGCAGGAGGGAGGGGCTCAAATCATCATGGAGATGACACCACCCAGTAGAGAAAAGGGTTTTCCAAGAACCAAGAAAGACACACGGAATTACTTCGGAGTAGTTTCCTTTATTGCTCCTTGCTTGTAGACAGAATCTTGCCTGATTAAAGCAAAGATTTGCATCACTACAAGTATTCCTTGACTTATGACCACAACTGAGCCCAAAATTTTTGTTGCTAAGCGAGACAGTTGTTATGTGAATTTTGCCTCATTTTATGACCTTTCTTGCCACTGTTATCCAGAATATCTCTGCAGTTGTTAAGTTAGTAACAAGGTTGTTAAGTGAACCTGGCTCCCCCATGGACTTTGCTTCTCGGAAGTTTGCAAAAGGGGATCACGTGACCCCGGGACACTGCGACCGTCATAAATACGAGCCACTTGCCAAGCGTCCCAATTTTGATCACGTGACTACAGGGAGACTTGCAAGTATGAAAAATGGCCGTAAGTCACTTTTTTTTCTGTGTTGTTTTTACTTCGAAGGGTCACAGAATGACTGGTTGTAAGTTGAAGGCTACCTGCATAAATACACTGTGGGAACTGTTAAGGAGGAGCTGTCTTCACTCTCTTTTTCTCTCACACAAGCCAAACTTCTCTTTCCTCTTGGGGAAGCAGCCCCTCCCTTCCTGGGAATCCAGACTGCATTCCACCATGTCGGCCTACTGCTCGCAGCAGCCACTGAGGCCGAGAATTTGGTCAGCTTTCTTTGCGCTTTCCCTGCCAGAGGGGACTTCTGAGGTCCCCTCTGGCAGGGGACAACAACCACTGCGCCACCTCAATGAGCCGAGGTGACGCAGTGGTTAAAAGCAGCACTGCAACTACTTCAGTGACTGCTAGTTCAGCAGTTCAAATCTCACCGGCTCAAGGTTGACTCATCCTTCCATCCTTCCGAGGTGGGTAAAACGAGAACCCAGATTGTTGGGGGCAATATGCTGAACTCTGTAAACCGCTTAGAGAGGGCTGCAAAGCACTATGAAGCGTTATATAAGTCTAAGTGCTATTGCTATTCTGGCAAGCCTTAGAAAGTGCTCCGTTCCATGTTACAACTCCATTCCCCTTGCTCGGGTTCTCCAGCCCTCAACAGTTCTGCTCCTTAAATAAATCAACATTCTGGTCCATCAAGGCTAGGAGGAAGACGGCAGGAGGGAGACCAACGGCGTCCGACCTGTGACCATCTCCATCTTCCACCGTTCAGTCAGGATTATTGGCAGATGAGGCAGGGCCCATGGTTCCCTTCCATCTCGGTCTAGCTGGCCTCCTAGACTTCAGCTACAAGGAGGACGTCAACTTTGACTGATTTACTTACTTGGGACTTCAAGGAGCCACACATCTCTCTCTCTCTTTTTATAACAAGCACACTCTCAAGACACCCCAGTTCCCAAGTGTGGCCATCATCTCCAGCAGAAGGGTGTGTTTGTGTGTGTGTGCCACACAAATGACAAAAGGCTGTTGGACCTGAAACTCATAAAATCCCAAATGCTCAACTAAGCTGTGGACTCCCAGGCATTTGTGAACAGTTTGTTGGGGATCTTCCTTCAAAAAACTGGATGGATCCCCAACAGAGGAAGCCTTGATCCGGGGGATCTTGGAGTTAGGAGTAGTCATTGCGAAAGAGTGATTTATGTACCGCAAATGAAGGAAGAGCAAGATAATGAAGGAACATCTGTAGCTTGGCTAAATTTAGATTTGCTGGACTTACTAAATGCACCAAATTTAATTCCCGTGGCTGTAAATATTTATTTATGTTCATAAGGTAGACACCCAGAGAGAAAGAGGTCTGGTGAACTCAGAGCAGATAATTCGTTTGCTTTGAAAATTGGATTTCAGCATCTTCTGAGAGTGCAGCATGGCCAGGAATCAGCCCAGGATCTCGCTGTCTCCATGCGTGACTCCTGCTGCTACAGCCAAACCCCAGATCACCCAGGTACCATCCTTGAGGGTGTTTAGGAGACCTTTGGAAAGGGGCTCCAGATTTCTAGCTTTCTATTCCTTCCATCTTGGTATTTCTTTCTAGACTGAGAAACAGAACTGGACTATTGCATTTTTCTTGAAGTTCTGCCTGGTGGATGAGCTACAAACAAACAAGACTTCAGTGGTTTTCTGCTATCCAAGATGCCCCTCATCAGTGGGAGGGCACCTCATTGGTCACTCAATATTTTTGGGCAGGGAGATCAGAAAGAGGGCAGAGAAGAGCAACCAGGAGGATTAGGGGACTGGAGGCTAAAACATACGATGAACGGTTGCAGGAACTGGGTATGTCTAGTCTGATGAAAAGAAGGACCAGGGGAGACAGGATAACATCTTCCAATATTTGAGGGTCTGCCACAGAGAGGAGGGGGTCAGGCTGTTCTCATATGTTTTAGCCTCCAGTCCCCTAATCCTCTTGGTTGCTCTTCTCTGCACTCTTTCTAGAACCTCAACATCTTTTTTACATTATGGTGACCAAAACAGGAGAACCTGGGATGAAGGAGCGGCCTTTCCAGAGCCCTGGGAAGGAGGGTCTATGCACCAGCCATGCCAAGGAAAGCACCGTCCCAGCATCACCCCGGTGATTCCCACTCACAGCCCCCCTGCCTTAAATCCAGAGCATCTTCTCCTGGCATCCTGCTGCAATCCCTTTTGATCCCTGCCTGGTCCTATTCTTTCCCTGCAAGTCCCAGCGCATGAAACGGGACCCCTTCCCAAAGCCCCCCTGCGGCTTGGCGTTAAGCCGGATTAGCCTCTGCGGAGCTGGAAAACCTCCAAGTTTTTTACACACACACACACACACACACACACACACACACACACACACACACACACACACACACACACACACACACAGGCTGTCCACAGGCCAGTTGCCCCTCCTCAAGAGGAGAACTTTCACACTCAGCTCTAAGCAAGCTGCCAGATCTGGCTGGATTTTGGGTGGTGGGAGTCAACCGCCCTCCCCTCCACTCTACAACTGATCGGTAATATTATTAGTCAGATGTGAGTGATCAAGTACCTTCCTTCCTTCCTTCCTTCCTTCCTTCCTTCCTTCCTTCCTTCCTTCCTTCCTTCCTTCCTTCCTTCCTTCCTCCCACCCATCCTTTCTTCCTTCCCTCTCTTCCTCCCTCCTTCCATCCACCCTTCCTTCCTTTTCATCAATCCATCCTTCCTTCCCTCTCTTCCTCCCTCCCTCCTTCCATTCTTTTCCTCCCTCCCTCCCTCCCTCCCTCCCTCCCTCCCTCCACCAACCAACCCTTCCTTCCTTCCCTTCCTTCCTTCTTTTCCTTTCCTTCCTGACGCAACTTATCAGGAAGCGCTGCCTGTTTGCATCAGGAGAGACAAACCCCCCCCCCATCAGAGCTGTATGGGCTCCATCAGGCTGCTGCTTTCAAGACGATGTCCCAGGGGAGTCTCCTTCCTTCCTGCCCCCCTCCCTCAATTGGCTTTCACAGCACTCTCCATCAAGAGCAGGAAGAAATGTCCCCCCTGCGCTGGGTTGGAGGGCCAGGAAAACTGCTCGGCTTAGAAAGAGATCAAGAGGAATTCCAAGGAGCGGTTTCTGGCTGGCTTTAGAACAAACTGTAGAACAGAGTTTCTCAACTTGGGGCACTTGAAGACGGATGGACTTCAACTCCCAGAATTCCCCAGCCAGCCATGCGGAATTCTGGGAGTTGAAGTCCACCCGTCTTCAAGTGCTCAAGGTTGAGAAACATTGCTGTACAACATAGCATCCCACTTCAGGGATCACAAACCTGTGATCAAGGCAGGAGATCTTATGTCACAGTGATCAAATGGTTGTCCAGTCCATTTGTGAAAACCTCCAGTGATACAGAACACCAGATTTCCTAGGGACCTTGGAGGTCTTCTAGTCCAACCCCCTGCTCAAGCAGGAAACCCTATACCATTTCAGACAAATGGTTGTCCAATCTCTTCTTGAAAACTTCCAGTGATGGAGCATTCACAAGTTCTGGAGTCGTTCCATCAATTAATTGTTCTAACTTTCAGGAAATTTCTCCTTAGTTTTAGGTTGGTTCTTTCTTTGGTAAGTTTCCATCCGTTGCTTCTTTTCCTGCCTTCGGGTGCTTTGGAGAATAGGTTGACCCCCCCTCTTCTTTATGGCAGCCCCTCAAATACTGGAAGACTGCTAACATGTCAGCCTTAGTCCTTCTCTTGGTTAGACTTCTAGACAAATGCAATTCCCGCAACCGTTCTTCGTATCTTTTAGCCTCTTAATCATCTTTGTTGCTCTTCTCTGCATTCTTTCCAGAGTCTCAACATCTTTTTTAATATCATGGTGATCAGTGGTAGGGTGCTGCGGGTTCGGATCGGTTCGGGCGAACTGGTAGTTCCGACGATCAGCTGTCCCCGTCCACCCACCCCTGCCCTATCCTGTCCTATATTTCCTTCTTTCTGACTCCGCTGATTCGCGCGGCTCAGCTGTTCTACTTACCGGGGCTGCCTTAGAAGGTAAGCAGCTGAGCTTCAAATTGCTGTATTTTGAACACTGTGCACAAGCGCGTTAGGCAGGCATGCGCACGCAAAGCGCGCATGCGTGCGCGATCACCCAACCGGTTGTTAAACCGGTTGCAGCCCACCACTGATGGTGATCTGACCTGGATGCAGTATTCCAAGTGTGATCTTACCAAAGCTTTATAAAGTCACACTGACACTTCACATGACATTGATTTTCTGTCATTCTGTTGATGCAGCCTAGGATTGCATTGGCTTTTTTGGCAGCTGCAGCACACGGCTGGCACACATTGAAGTGGTTGTCCGCTAGGACTCCCACTGATGGAGCACCCACATCCCCAGGAGGGAGGCAAGCTATTATTCCATTGATTAATTCTTCTTTCATCTTGAAAAAGAGAACTTCCTGTCTATTGTGCAGGCTTCCCCATGAACTCTCTGGCACCCCCAGGTTTCCTGGCTCTTCAATCCAAAACTCTTTTAAACTCTAAAGGGCTGGCATGCTGCAGTCGACCGGAAGACCTTCCCCGTTCTCTCTCTTTCCAAGAATCCCCCAGCAGCATCCCACAGGAGCCCCCCGAGAACTTTCAAATAAAGGCTTCGTAGTTTGCACTCGAGGCCTCGTTTCCCATGCCCAGAAACCAGACGGAGTCCTGCTGGTCCCTCGCACTGCCTTCTGGTAAGTGGAGGTTCGGGCTCTGGCCACGCTCAGCATGGGGGCCGATATGGGTGAGTGCCCACCACTTGCTCTCCACATTCCAAATGAGTCCATCACCCCTCAAAGCAGTGTTTCTCCATGTTGGCAGCTTTTAGATGGCCGGCTGGGGAATTCTGGGAGTTGAAGTCCACACATCTTAGAGTTGCCAAGGTGGAGAAGCAGTGGCCAAAGATTAGAAGCCCAGCATTTGGATCAGTGCCCTCCTGGCGCTTCTGTGGCAAGTGAGAACGACCAAGAGCATCTCTCTGCCTCTGCTACAGCGGATGTGCTAGCATCATGGTGATGGCAGCTGCTTCCTTCCTTCCTTCCTATTTCCTCCCTCCCTCTTTTTCCTTCCTTCCTTCCTTCCCTTCCTTCCCTTCCTCTTTCTTTCTTTCTTTCTCTTTCTTTCTTTCTTTCTCTTTCTTTCTTTCTCTTTCTCTTTCTTTCTTTCTTTGTCTATCTCTCTCTCCCTCTCTCCCTCTCTCCCTTCCTTCCTTCCTCACTACCTATCTCCCATAAAAAGTGACTGGCTGCTTTACTGGCAATGAAGAACCACAGCCGGTGCCAGGTTCAGAGGTTACACCCATCCCATGCCAGCCTGTATACCCATCACCCGCTATGAAAGGGAGCCACTATCTTCCAGCCAGAAGCTAAGAAGCAGGACCCAAAATGTGCACCTCCTCAGGGGCTGCTCTGCCCTTTTCCAAAGCCTCCACTGGAACCAGCATCCTGATCCGCCTGGCTGCCACCCAACCCATAATGCATCACCCAACAGGAGGCCTTCTTTCCTCCCCCCCTCATTTCCCCTCCTGCAAAATCAACTTCAGAGGCGCCCCCTTTTTCTTCCAATTCCTCTCCATTCCGAGCGTCGGCAAACATCACCCACGCAGACGGTGAAGAAGAGTCTTTGGGGACTGGCACGTCATCCGGGGGGGCTAAGGAGGGAAGCTGGGGGTGATGGGAAATGTAGTCCCATGCTCTCAGGAAGAACGTGGCCTGGGAAGTGCTGGGAAGGAAGCTTTCCTGCCCTCTTTCCTATTTTTTCTTTTTCTTTTTTCATTTCCTATCAGGGTCCTATTTTTTCTTTTTCTTTTTTCATTTCCTATCAGGGTCCTATTTTTTCATTTCCCCCCAGTCGTTTCTGGCAGGCCGGGCAGCCGTTGCAGCCGACCACAGCTGTCCACTTTGCCCAGGGCCGGAGAAGCAGCGGGAAAGGCTGCAGTATATTTATGTCTCGAACAGACCGGATCACTTGCTCTATTAAGCACGGTTTAAATCATCCCTGCGCCCACCCCCACCCCCCACCCCCCACAGGGCCTTGGGGTAGGCATCAGCCATTAAACACCCCATTAGCTTGCATTTACAAATCTGCAAAAGGCTGGAGCTGCCCATCTGACGGCCGCCAAGGGGGAGGAGGAGAGACAGGAACACAGCCGCCTCCATCTCAGCCCCCAGGCGCTCTTGTGCACTAATCACACACAGACACACACAGAGCTAGAGCTTTCCCTCCACCCAAGAGGAAAGGGGCTAGCTCACTCCCTCACAGTCCTATATCCCAAAGTCCATTTAAATCAGTGGTCTCCAAACCTGATAACTTTACGACTTGTGGACTTCAATTCCCAGAATTCCTCAACCAGCATTGAGTTGAAGTCCACAACTTTTAAGACTAAGGAATTGTGGGAGTTGAAGTCCACAAGCCTTAAGACTGAGGAGTTCTGGGAGTTGAACTTCACAACGCTTAAGACTGAGGAATTCTGGGAGTCTGAAGACTAAGGAATTCTGGGAGTTGAAGTTCACAAGTTTTAAGACTAAGGAATTCTGGGAGTTGAAGTCCACAAGTCTTAAGACTAAGGAATTCTGGGAGTTGAAGTCCACAAGTCTGAAGACTAAGGAATTCTGGGAGTTGAAGTCCATAAGTCTTAAGACTAAGGAATTCTGGGAGTTGAAGTCCACAAGTCTGAAGACTAAGGAATTCTGGGAGTTGAAGTTCACAAGTTTTAAGACTAAGGAATTCTGGGAGTTGAAGTCCATAAGTCTTAAGACTGAGGAATTCTGGGAGTTGAAGTCCACAAGTCTTAAGACTGAGGAGTTCTGGGAGTTGAAGTCCACAATTTTTAAGACTAAGGAATTCCGGGAGTCGAAGTCCACAAGTCTTAAGACTGAGGAACTCTGGGAGTTGAAGTCCACAAGTCTGAAGACTAAGGAATTCTGGGAGTTGAAGTCCACAAGTCGTAAAGTTGCCAGGGTTGGAGAGCCCTGATCTAACTATATTCTGCATTGTCTGATATTCCATAATGGAGTTCATGGCTCTTGGTGTTCTTTGAGCTGGGCTGTTTTCCCACAAACATGTTGTCACCAGACTAGGTACCTTCTTCAATTCATGAGGAAAGACTTTTTTTAAAAAATAATAATAATTTATGCATAACATTACTATCAAATCCAAACATGCTAGGGAATTTATTTATTTATTTATTTATTATTGGTTCTTCTATGCCACCCTACTCCCGAGGGACTCAGGGCGGCAAATTCCTTAAGGGTTGGTCTCCCAACACGTCATCTGTCAAGAGATGATGCATTCCAGAGCCGCAAGAGACAACTCAGTTCAAATAGTTTGTGTGAGAGAAAGAGGGCGAAGACAGCTCCTCCCTAATAGTTCCCAGAGTATATTATGGAGGTGTTAGCATCCTTTAGTTGGGCAAGATTCTGTCTATGGGTGAGGAACAATAAAGAAATTTGCTAGTTAGAATCACAATGTGTCTTTGTTGGTTTCAGAACCTCCCTCCCTCCCTCCCCGCCTTCCTTCTCCAGATTTCCAGAAGGCAGAACCTGCATTCCAGAGGAGAAAGAGACAATTCAATTCAGATCATTTATGTGAGAGAAAGAGGGTGAAGATGGTTCCTCCCTAAGAGTTCCCAGAGTATATCTTTAAGGATGCAAGTGGACTGTTTTAGTCTCACAAGATTCTGTCTATGGGCGAGGAACAATAAAGGAATCTGCTTATAGAAGAACCTCAACTTCCCTTTCTTGGTTTTGGGAGCCTGACAGGGATGGAGAAATTTGTGAGAGAGAAAGTGGGTGAAGACAGCTCCTCCCTAATAGTTCCCAGAGTATTGCCTTATGGGGATGCTTGAATGCTTTAGTCTGGCAAGATTCTGTCTATGGGTGGAGAACGATAAAGGAATCTACTTAGAAGAATCACCATGTGTCTTTCTTAATTTTGGGATCCTGACAGGGACGGATAAATCTAAAAGAAGAGGGAACAAAGCCTTCCAGGCCCCAGGAGCATCAACCATTTATTCCAGGAAGCAAAACAATGCCTGTGACTCTTACCAGGGGGAGCATGAATGGAAGCAACTGCGGTGTTCATGAGTGAGTTGACCCCTGCTTAGACCGCTGGATCAAAGAGGGTTTAGATCCAACTTCTGCTGACCTTCTCGCTCCTGGCTGGAGCCCCTCCACCGACAGAGAGATTGGCATGGGATGAAACATTAGCAGTGGTCAGAAAGACCCTCAAAGCCCTCCCTCCTCCTCTTTTCGCTCCGGGCCACAAATCCAGCCGAGCTCCTCCATTAGTGCGAGAGACAGACACATGACTAATTTTGCAACGTTAATTTGCCTCAGCATATTAGAAGGCCTTAATTTTGTCCCTCCGGATCCTCTTATGCCGGCTGTTACCTTGTAGGCGCCGCGTAACGGTAATTGCCATTGTTAGCGGAGTTGTGTGCGCTGTGAAAACAAGAGGGATCAAGGAAGATTGGGCTTGACATGATGAAAGTCGAGTGGGGAGGATGCCAGCGGAAGTTTACGACAAAGCAAGAGGGAAAAAATTGCAAGGGAGAAAGGGGGGTGGGCGGTGGGGGCTGCCATAAAAACATCCAAGCAGAGCTAGGGAGCCCTGGGAACTTCCAAGAACACCTTCAGGACAGGAGCTCGGAGAAAGAAGGGATGGGCAAGCTATGAACTCACCCTGAAGGTCAATGGATACTCTCAGTCACCCAGGTCATGGCTGCCCCAAGGAGACTAGAAGAAGCTGCTTGGAGGAGAAGCGAAACGTTTTCAAAGGGGGGAAAAAAACCCAAGAAAGTCCAGTTGCCTTTTGGTAAAAGCGCATTTGGGATATGAATTCACTCAAAATTGGGACAGCTGGCGTTACCGGCAGTGGTCGACTTTATGGCCAAAGTCGGGAACAGAATTTCTGATCAGTGAGTTGGCCTCAATTTTATGTCCTTTTTTTGGCCTTGGTTGATTGGTCATGTCGCTTTTTTCAGGGCTGCCGTAACTTTGAAGATTACTAAAGAGATGGTTGTAAGTCAAGGATTACCTATAGTCAAAGCACCTGATTGGAGAAAGAAAGAGAAGAAAGGCAGACACGCAGGCGGAAAAAGAAAGAAAGAAAGAAAGAAAGAAAGAAAGAAAGAAAGAAAGAAAGAAAGAAAGAAAGAAAGAAAGGAAGGAAGGAAGGAAGGAAGGAAGGAAGGAAGGTAGGAAGGAAGGAAGGAAGGAAGGAAGGAAGGGGGAGGGAGGGAGAGAGGAGAGAATGGGAGAGAAAAAGAGAAGAAAGAAATAAAAAAATGAAAAAAAGACAGAGAGAGAGAGAGAGCAAGAAAAAAGAAAGGAAAAGTAAAGGAAGGAGAAAATGAGAGAGAAACAGCAAGAAGGGAGAAAAATGAGAGAGAAAGAGAAAGAGAAAGAAAAAAAGAAAGGAAGGAAGGAAGCAAGGAAGCAAGGGTTGGTAGAGGGAGGGAGGGAGGGAGAAAGAAAGAAAGAGGGGAAGGAAGGGAGAGAATGGGAGAGAAAGAGAAAGAAAGAAAGAAAGAAAGAAGAAAGAAAGAAAGAAAGAAAGAAAGAAAGAAAGAAAGAAAGAAAGAAAGAAAGAAAGAAAGACAGACAGACAGACAGACAGACAGACAGACAGACAGACAGACAGACGGGAATTCTGGGAGTTGAAGTCCACAGGTCTTAAAAGCTGCCAAGGTTGGCCATCTCTGCTCTTAGGAGAGCTTCCCTTTCCAGCCTGGTGCTGAAAGATATGGAGATGGAGCTTCCCCATCGCAGGCCTCTCTTGCTGTGGTGGCCTGAAGACCGAGGTTCATCCTCCTCTCTTGCCTCCCCCTCTCCACAACATCTGAAACTCCAGGCCACTGGCCACCCAGAACCTGCACTTGAGAAACAAGGCTGCCTCCAGAAGTTGTGGGTGCTCCAATCCTGGAGGCGTTGAAGAAGAGACTGGACAGCCATCTGTCCGAAATGCTGGAGCAGGGGGGTGGACTAGAAGACCTCCAAGGTCCCATCCAGCTCTTGTTATTCTCTGCTAGCTAAAGTGGCCCATAAGAAAAGAACAATCCAACATTCCTACAGTAAGGCGGTATCTTTATGGCCCAAATGAAATATGAAATATTCAGAACATTTTAGGTCATCTCCCTCGAGCATCTAAGAAACATACAAAGCCACGCTCTCTTGTCGAGAGAAACATCCAATAAATAAATCACAAACTGGCCATACCTAAAACCCACTTTAGACTGAAACTTGCTCCAAAAACAAACAAAATCCATCCCTCAGTTCGAATCCCGTAACGACGGCCTTTCCACCACATCTAAAATGTTCTTCCCTCCCCTCCCCTCCCCCCATTACAAAAACAAAACCAGGCTTTGAAGAAAGATTTCCTGCCTGTATTAAGCCGACCTGAGATGGAGTTTGACATTGCAGCACAAAAACAGGGGGCAAAGGAAGGGCTGAAATGGCCTCTTGGGAACCCTGGGATGAGTCAGGCTGCTCAGGATAGCCAGCAGCAGCCATTCCATCAGCACCCACTGAGCTCATTGCCCGGATTGGATAATGACGTTGCCCTTGTGAGTCAACAGCCCCATGCCACTCACGACATCGCTTCGTCATCATCCCAAAGAGAGCAAAACCAGAACCTGATTCACTTCACCCAAGGAGAAACAAGGGATTGGACAGGCCTGCTTTCCCAGTGCCAACTCCAAAATTTATGCTTGGCAGCCTCTGTCAGTGCGAAAAAGCCATCCAGAATCCCTCAGGAACGGGAAACAAGATGAAATCCTGTCGAGTCCTGGCAACCACGACGTGCCTACTCAACTGGTGTTTTTCAAAAATAAGGGTATACGATTCCCATCCTTTGCAGCCCAGCTGGAAAAGACGGTGAGAAGGATAGAAAACCTGGAAATGCTTCGTGTAAGGAAGACCGATTTTGCTCTTTCTGTCTTGCTGAAAAGCCACGCGGAGAGAGAAAGTTTTAAGCATGTAAATGCGGACTTCAGAGGACCGGAGGAGGCTGCGTAGCCTGGCAGAAACCTCTCCAACCTTGCTGCCCATAGAGGCATTCAACCTCAACTCAACACTGTTGGCTGCCCTTGACATTCATCGCTCTGGCAGCCAACCGGCTTGAGAGATCTTGCCAGCAGCCGCTCCCCCAAGGAACAGCCGGAGGGTGCCCAAAACAAGACTGGAAAATAACCCCCATCGCAGCCAAAAGAGGTAGCAAACCAGGTAGCATCTGAACACTCACCGCTTGGATGTCCTCAACTGCAGGGTCTGGCTGAAGAGGCGCATCCAATTCTTCTCAGCTTCTCCACGCTCCGGGTCCTCTGGGTCCTTCTCCTTGAAAACCGGGGCTACCTGCCAAGAGAAATGCATCGGTCACCCCAGACGAAGCTTTGCCAGAGAAAAGAACAGAATAGCAGAGTTGGAAGGAGCCTCAGAGCAATAGGTGGGTTCTAAATGGTTTTGCTACTGGTTCACGCGTTCGCTTGCCGCTGGCACTATCGCTTCTAAGAACCAGTCTGAACCGGGAGCAACCCACCGCTGCCTCAGAGATCTTCTAGTCCAACCCCTTGCCCAAGCAGAAAACCATATAACGTTTCAGACAAATGTCTGTCCGGTCTCCTCTTAAAAGCCTCCAGTGATGGAGCACCCACAACTTCTGGATGGAAGTTGTTCCACTGGTTTATTGTCCTTACTGTCAGGAAGTTTCTCCTAGGTTGCTTCTCTCCTTGATTGGTTCCCATCCGTTGCTTCTTCTCCTGCCTTCAGGTGCTTTGGAGAGTAAGTTGACCCCCTCTCTTCTTTGTGGCAGCCCCTCAAATATCATGGCACCCCTAGTCTTTTCACTAGACTAACCATACCCAATTCCCTCAACTGTTCTGCATATGTTTTAGCCTCCAGTCCCCTCATCATCTTTGTTGCTCTTCTCTGCACTCTTTCCAGACTCTCAACATCTTTTTTACATCGTGGCGACCAAAACTGAATGCAGGATTCCAAGTGTGGGCTTACTAAGACTTTATAAAGCAATACTAACACTTCATGTGATCTTGATTCTATCCCTCTGTTAATGCAGCCTAGGATTGCATTGGCTTTTTTGGCAGCTGCCAACATGAATATATATCTTTTCACGACTCTCTTTCCATACTTAGTAGTTCCTGTTATTCTGCGTAATGCCTAGGTAAAATTTACAATACCTAGGGAAATATATATAGCATATTAAAATAACACAGACGTTTCCTATTTTGCCTAAAAAACGCCAGGCATCCTATAGATTTCCTCGGCATTGTAGACAGTGCCAGCTTTTCACAAAATTGCCGGTAACCTATATTGGGAGGGTGTTTACATAAAATGGTTTAGGGGAAAGCAGGAATGGCTTTTTCCCCTTATTCATCTGCCAGAGGTTGTAACGGTTTGCCCAAGCTTCATTTCCTTTCTGCAATAACCCTGTCAGGTTATTGTGGCTGATCTTCAAAAACCAGATTTACGGCCAGGATTGCAAGGAGATTTTCCCACCCAAAAGAAGGAAGTGTGGGATACGGGGCAAGTATTGGAACCCAGCATGGATTCATAGCTTCTATGCTTTCATCATGCTTATTTTCGGGCTTAAAAAGTATTTAGTAGAGTTACAAAAAGGAGTAAGCCGATTGCTTATGCTTAACGCTTGTTCGAAGTTACAAGTGCTCAGAAAAAAATGTGATTTATGTTCGGTCCTCACATTTATGACCGTTCTCACGGTCATCTGATCAAAATGCAGGTGCTTACTACATTGTTAAGTGAATCGCTGCAATTACTAATTTAGGAACAAGGGTTGTTAAGTGAATCCGGCTTCTCCATTGACTTTGTTTGTCAGAAGGTCATGATCCTTGGGACACAGCAACAGTCATAAGTATGAGTCAGTTACCAAGCTTCTGAATTCTGAGAACGTGACCCTGGGGATGCTGCAATGGTCGTAAGTGTGAAAAATGGTCATAGGTCACTTTTTTCAATGCTGTTGTAACTTTGAACAGTCACTAAGCGAGCTGTTGTAAGTTGAAGACTATCCATATTATTTTTACCATTCTCGTCTAGTTTGTCATTTTCTGTTCTTTTTTCCCCCATGACAATCGCAACTACAGGGATTCCTCATTTTACAACAGTTCACTTAGTGACCGTTCGCAGTTACAACAGCATTGAGGGGAAAAAACTTATGACCGTTTTTCACACTTATGACCATTGCAGCATCCCCAGGGTCACATGATCCAAATTTGGACGCTTGGCAACTGACTCTTATTTATGATGGTTGACATGTCCCGGGGTCGCGTGATCCCCTTTTGCGACCTTCTGAGCAAAGCAAAGTCAATGGGGAAGCTAGATTAAACCGTGTTCCTGAAACAACTGTGGTGAGAAAGGACGTAAAGTGGCAAAAAGGTCACATAACAACTGCCTCACTCAACAACAGAAATGTTGGGCCCAATTGTGGTCGTAGGTCGAGGACTACTGTATCTGTAGAAATGTTCTCCATAGGAGTAACAACCGGGCTACTAACTGAAAAACGGCGGTGATTCACTGAACAACTCTGGCAAGACGGTTGTAAAATGGAGCCAAACTCCCTTAACAAATGTCTTGCTTAGCAACATAAATTCTGGGCTCCTTCGTGGTCGTAAGTCGAGGACTACCTGTACTTTGGTCTTTCTAAATTCCCAGTCCTTCCTTGCCAACATGCAAACTATCGAACGTTCAATGCAAATCCTCTGGGGTTTTTTTCAAAGCCTGACCCGTGATCCTCTTTCAAGAGCGCATGTAAATTCACATCCCCGGCCAGCTCCCCTCTGAAGTCTCCTCTCTCCGTTTTCATAAACACATCCACAAATATATTAAATGACCAAGGGGGCATCGCACCTGCCTGTCTCAGGCATGAATAATTTGCTAAATGGTTTGCTTATTTGCATCCCTATCTTTCTTCTGCCATGCACGGGTCCTTTTGATTCAGCCACCACATTTCGACTCTACTACATTCCCTTCCAAGTATTCCATAATTCATGCCTCTTCTCTTTTTATCAGGCATTTTTCTCTCTAAATCAGCAACCTTATTTTCTCACTTTCAAACATTTCTCAATGCCCTGTCAAGGACCAATAATAGACACTCTCCAATCCAATTTCTGACAGCAAAAAGAATTAAGCGGTGGTAGGTCTTGCCTTTGGAAGGTGTGGGGGCTCCATCACTGGAGGTTTTCAAGAAGAGACTGGACACCCATTTGTCCAGAATGGTATAGGATCTCCTTCTTAAGCAGGGGTTGGACTAGAAGACCTCTGAGTTTCCTTCCAACTGGGTTATTCGGTATTCTGAGATCCAAACTCAAAATCAGGAGGAATTTCCTGGTTGTGAGAGATGGTTGAAGAATAATTTGGGGTTCCACGAGTCAGGATGCTGGCTGGAGAATTCTGGGAGTTGAAGTCTACAAGTCTTAAAGTTGCCAAGTTTGAGGACCTCTGGTGTACATGCTGGTTTTAACCTGTGTCCTTCCTTTGCAGATGTGCAGTTTGAGATGTTCCTGATCTGGGCTTTGATCCAGAGGTGCGTGTGAAATTTGGAAAGGAAGATCTTCCTTATATATGTAGATTCCACCTCCAGCGCCTCTCTTTATCCTGGGAGGAATTCCTGCCTCCCCATGGAGCCAGAGAGGTGCTAAAAAGAGGAGGGGACAGAGGCCTTTTAACTTCTATCAGAGCTATGAAACAATGGAAGGCTCTGCATCAGGATATTGCCCCCTAAGTATTATGTCGACTGCCCCTCCTTGGTTCTTGGGGGAGAGAAATTAACTCCCTCGGAACAGGTTCGCAATTTGGGTGTTCTCCTAGATCCACAGCTTAAATTGGAGCAACATCTGACAGCTGTGGCTAGGGGGACCTTTGCACAGGTTTGCCTGGTGCACCAATTGCGACCCTACATGGAGAGGAAGGCCTTACTCACAGTCACTCATGCCCTCATCACCTCACGGCTGGACTACTGTAACGCGCTCTACATGGGGCTACCCTTAAAGAGTATCCGGAGAGTGCAATTGGTGCAAAATGCAGCTGCGCGAACTGTGGTGCGTGTCTCAAGATACACCCATGTAACACCGATTCTCCGCCAGCTGCATTGGCTCCCCATTAGTCTCCGGATGCAATTTAAGGTGTTGGTTTTGACCTTTAAAGCCCTACATGGCTCAGGGCCAGGTTACCTCCGGGACCGCATCCTACCGCATACCTCCCTACAACCGGTTAGGTCCCACAGAGTTGGTCTCCTCCAGGTCCCATCGGCCAAGCAATGCCGGTTGGTGGGGCCGCGGGGGAGAGCCTTCTCTGTGGGTGCTCCATCTTTCTGGAACCAACTCCCCCCAGAGATCTGGATTATCCCTACCCTGCTGGCCTTCCGTAAAGCTGTAAAAACATGGCTCTTCCTGCAGGCGGGGTGAGAATAGAACTTAATGCCCCAGGTATGAATGAAGATGTGTTTTAATTTTTGTATTATTTTAAATTGTCATCTTTTGTTCTTATTGTTTTTTTCTTCTCTTTGTTGTACGCTGCCCTGAGTCCTACGGGATATGGGCGGCCTATAAATTAAATTAAATCAATCAATCAATCACTGGAGGCTTTCAACAAAAGATTGGACAACTATTGGTCTGGAATGGTATACGGTCTTCTGCCTTGGGCAGAAGTTGGACTAGAAGACCTCTGAGGTTCTTTCCAGCCCTAGGATTCTATATTCTTTGCACAGAGGACATCCCAAATTTTGCTGGCTCTTCCCACAACCCCATTTCATCAAACATCTTCTCAACCTCTGGTGGTCTTGGAACCCAAATTCAGCGAGCCAACAACTTCTCATCACAACATTCAATACTCCCTTCCTCAGCTCCAGCCTTCCCTGCTTCTCACATCTCACATCAGTTCTTTCATGGATGCCAACACCAACAATGCTTTTTTAAGAGGCAACTGGACTTTCTTTCTTTCTTGGTTTTTCCTTGAAGACGTTTCGCTTCTCATCCAAGAAGCTTCATTAGTTCTTCCTGGATGAGGAGCAGTTTTGGGACAACCATGACCTGGATGACTCACACAGGCGACACCAACAATGTTCATTTCTATTCCAGCCTTCCAGCCGCATTTCCTCTCTTCGACTTCAACCCAAGTCAGATTATCTCTTGCATTTTCAATCCAGCCATTCTGGGGAGGCCCCCGCTCCCCCCACCTCCAAACCGATTTCGTCTTTCTGTCAAGTGCTTTCTCTCTTTCTCCTTTAATACAAACCAGCCCTTGCTCGCTTTGACTACATTCCTTGAAATTATCTTTTTTTCCCTCTCTGTGCACGATACTCAATATGTATTTTCCTCTTTTGTTTTTTGTAGCAATTATTCTCGGAGATGCATTTTTTTTTTCATTCACTGCCTTCTTTTTTTACATTTCCCATTAACACCACCGAATTCTGTGACCCTGGCAATTCTTTCCCTAACTCTTTTCCAAGCATTTTCTGCATCCACTTTCCCTTCCTTCTGTTGGGAGACAGATTGCTGTTCTTTCACCAAAGGCTACCGACATTCAGAACCCCTGCTCAGAATCACAAATGCCTGACAGCTGGGCCTGACCTCAAAGGTCATCTAGTCCAACCCCCTCCCTGCTCAATGAAGGATCTCTTAAAGTATTCCCAACTATATAAAGTCCTAAATGAAAACAGCCCCTTTTACAGAGTGCCTTTCTTGCAATTCAATCCAATCCAATCCAAGTCAACCCAACCCAACCCAACCCAAGTCAAGTCAAAAGTCCTAAATGGAAACAGCCCCTTTTACAGAGTGTCCTCCCTGCAATCCAATTCAATCCAAGTCAACCCAACCCAAGTCAGCTCAGCTCAGCTCAAGTCAACTGACTTGGGCCAAATAAAGGTTAAACAGGCCAGTAAGAAAAGGGGCAGGGACCTGCTAGTCATCTACTTCCGCAACCAAACAGCCCAGAGGGAGAACTTTGGCTGAGGCACTGGGAATCTGCGGATCTCCTTGCTTCTTGCTCTTTAAGATCTGCTCTTTAGAAGGACCATTAAACAAGAACAAATACAGGGAAATTCCCATGTGGTCCTATCTGAGAAACTCATTTGCACAGCAATTGGAAATAATTGCAGCCTTCCTGAAGCCTGAAGGAGGAAACAGGCTGTTTGTCACACCGGCAGTCCAGGCTGTGCACCAATTCATCACATTTGTCAGGTGGCAGCCACCAAGACATTTAACTCTGCCTCCCCCCCCCCCTGGCACCCCATCACTCACAGCCCACGTTGGTAGGAAGCCCAGAATGCCAGTGCCATGACTGACAATCTGACAGAGACCCTCACCCAACTGCCTCTTGTCCTCCGATGCAAACAGCCTTGGAGATGGGTCTGAACTGGCCAGAAACACCACTAAATTATTGCTGGGGGGTTGGAGACAACCATGGGTAAAATAGGAGGTGGGCAGAAGGGCACAGGTTACCAAGGTCTGCCAATCCATTATTAATGATACATCTAAACCATTTTTACCAGCAACATTGCACTACCGTGCTTCTTATGCCAAACAAGAGTTTGAAGTGTTTCCATAACTTCCCAGGATTGTGCATTATTGTCAGGCGCAAAAGACCAGGTCCATAGATGAAGGTCCAATTAAATTGATTTATTGCTACAAGTCTCTGCACAGGAATCTTCTCAGCTAATGGTGGGCACCTGCTTGGAGACAGATCAGAGCCCATGGAATTTAAGGGAGGTTGGACTCAGTCCGCTTGTGGCTACGTAGAGATTCTAGGCTGATTCCTCTTTTGACCCCAACTCCAGGTTCTGCCACTCCTTCTCCTATAGCGGGTTGGAGAGAGAGAATGGATAGGAGAGAGGGGGGGGGGAGGGAGGGAGAGAGAGAGAGAGAGAAAATGAGAATGGATAGTTGAGAGAGAGAGAGAGAGAGAGAGAGAGAGAAGGATGGATGGATGGGATGGATGGATGGATGGTGTCATGGCTGGCTAGGGAACTCGGGGAGTTGAAATCTACAAATCTTGTCAAGGTTGGTTATCCCTGCTTTAAACTGTGCCGGGGAAGGGAGGCTGGTTGGGGCAGACTTTCCTTATGCGAGCAGAAGAACCCAAGATGTCCATCCTGATAACCCCATTCCAAAGCCCTGGGAACTCCCGAGAAAAGAGATTCTATCAAAAGCTCAAGAGAGCCACTGCTGCCCGGCTGCCCGGGAAACAAGACCTCATGGAAGGAAGTTTCGGATCTCCCTGAATGGCAAAACTGAAACTCCTTGTGCTGTGAATTTGGGGAAGAGGTGCAACTTGTAGCCTTCTTGACCTTGGAGGACCGCTCGGGCAAAATGGGCTTTGCCCTTTGACACAACACCCTTGTCACGTAGTGAATATTGTCAGTTGTGTGTCTATGCAGGGTCCTAATATTATGGTACATTCCATTGCAAGCAGGACACGTGATGTGATCTTATGCGCATATGTGCCTTCCTGATTCTCCATTCTTCTTCTTGTGGTTTGGCTCTGACCGGGAGCGGTCGCATTTAATTAGCAAGAATGTAATTATTCAGAATTTATTGTTTTTGTATCGAAATAAATATTTTCTATTAGATTTTTAACTTCGGCTTTATTTCTAAATGTCTGAGTTCCGAGAGAAAGATCAACATCACCTCTATGGAGATTTATTCTCCTTAACAACCCTGGATGGGGTTTTAGTCTAGGGTTAAATTTAGCTCTCTGGGGTTGAGCTCCCTCTCCCTGCTGAGTTGCTGGTGCCCCCGATGTGTCTTCCTGGCTCGAACAAGCTCATACCAGGATCAGTTTATTAAACATTCATTCATCAAGAGATTCAGACAAGCCGTTTTTCACAAAGATGTTTCACAAGTTTGCGTTTTCCCCTCAGGGTTCCTGGCTGCTTCACACTTCGTATTTTTCATGTCGTGGCGTTTTCCCGTTTGTAAAAGTGGCCACATACGTCTTGCTTCTGCAAAGGATGCCTTCAAACGTCCCGTCCTTGTTTCCCACTAAAAATGAGCTGCTGATTCAAAATAAAAAGCAGAAGGAAAAGAGGAAACGGCCAAAAACCAAAACAGGTAGAATGCGATCTCAAGAATTAGCAGCTTCAGCAACATTAGAAGATCTCGAAGAATTCAAGAGATCCAGAAAGCTGCACCTGTTGCCCTGCAGCTAAAGGGAATGTAGAATCACAGAGGTGGAAGGGACCTTGGAGGTCTTCTAGCCCAACCCCCTGCTTGAGCAGGAGACCCTGTTCCATTCTTCCTGGTGGCGTAGTGGTTAAAAGGCAGTATTGCATTTTCACAGCCTGGAGTTTGATCCCGAGCGGCTCAAGGTCGACTCAGCCTTCCATCCTTCCGACGTGGGTAAATGGGGACCCAGATTGTTGAGGGCAAAAGACTGACTCTGTAAACCGCTTAGAGAGGGCTGGAAAGCAGTATATAAGTCTACGTGCTATTGGTGTTGCTATTCTTAAAAACCTCCAGTGATGGAACACCTGTCTGGAGGCAAGCCATTAATTGTTCACTGTCAAGAAATTCCTCCTTAATTCTAGGTTGGATCTCTCTTTGATAAGCTTCCACCCATCGCTTCTTCTTCTCCTGCCCTCAGGTGCTTCCAAGAATAAGTTCCAATCAAGGGTTGGAAGATGCTATCATGTCTCCCCCATCCGATCCTTCTCTTCCTTAGACTAAAGATACCTATTTCACCCTCAACCATTCATCATACAATTTAGCCTCCAGACCCCTCATCGTCTTTGTTGCTCTTCACTGCACTGAATGGAGACAAACTTCACTCGCTGGGCAAATGAGTCTTTCTTTGATTAAGTCTGTTGAGTGAACCCACCAAGAAAGAAGGGCAGGAGAAAAGGGTGGTTGGCCCCCATCCCGCCTCTCCTGATTTCCCCTGGCAAGTCCTCTTCAGCTCCGGGAGACCAACTGAGGAAGCAGCACCTGAAGGCAGAACAAGAAGCAATGGATGGAAAGTGATCAAGGAGAACCCAAGAGGAATTTCCTGGCAGTGAGACCACTCAACCGATGGAACGGATTGCTTTCAGAAGCTGTGGCTGCTCCATCCCTGGAGGCTTTTAAGAAGAGCCGACAGTCACTCATCTGAAATAGTATAGGTT
Organism: Diadophis punctatus similis; assembly: GCA_023053685.1. Lineage (NCBI taxonomy): Eukaryota > Metazoa > Chordata > Lepidosauria > Squamata > Dipsadidae > Diadophis > Diadophis punctatus. Next base: position 5,763,602 of record JALIGW010000032.1, on the reverse strand, counting down.
CTCTGCTTGAGCATGGGGGGTGGACTAGAAGACCTCCAAGGCCCCTTCCAACTCTGTTATTCTGTAAGTTGACCAACACAGTTGGGTTTGGCTAGTGCTAGTCTAAAGAAAAGAAGGACTAGGGGGGACAAGATAGCAGTGTTCCTGTATTTGAGGGGCTGCCACGAAGAAGAGGGGGTCAAATTATTCTCCAAAGCACCTGAGGGCAGGACAAGAAACAATGGTTGGAAACTTATCAAGGAGAGAAGCAACCTGGAATTAAGGAGAAACTTCCTAACAGTGAGGACAATTAACCAGCGGAACTTCTTGCCTCTGGAAATCGTGGGTGCTCTTATCACTGGAGGTTTTTAAGAAGAGTCTACACAGTCACTCATCTGAAGTAGTACAGTTTCTCCTGTTTGAGCAGGGGGCTGGACTAGAAGATCTCCAAGGTCCCTTCCAGCTCATTCATTCTATTGCCTTCTGCAAGGCACCTTGAAAGAGCCTGCAAGCAGGAGAGGACCACCCCACCCCTGCCTTTCCTGTAACTCCGTGTATGTATGGTGTATATATATATATATATTTAACTGTTTAAACTGTCTTTTTAAAATTGTTTGGAGTTTTTTACAAAATGTTGTACGCTGCCCTGAGTCCTGAGGGAGTAGGGCGGCATAGAAAAACTACCAAATAAATAAATAAATAAATAAATAAATAAATAAATAAATAAATAAATAAATAAATAAATAAATAAATAAATAAATAAATAAACAAACAAACAAACAAACAAACAAACTCATCCTTAAAAAAAATCCTGATTAGCACAACGTTGTTTGAGGTCTTCTCTTCATTGTAGCCTGTCAACAGTTCTCTCTTCCTTGCCAGCTCAGTTACTAATAGAAGACCTCGGTTGGTTCACAGCAGTTTTCTGCCTCCACACCAGCCAGCCAGATCATCACTCCCCCCTCCCCATCCCTTCCCCTCCCTCCCCCAGAACTGGTGTGCTGATAAATCCCACTTCCGGAGAGGTGGCTTCTATTTATCTGTCATGACTAATAAGTCATTCCAGGCTAGGCTTCATGAGTAAGTGGGACTTTGCGGGGTGACAAGCTGAATGAATAAACAGAATCGGAGAAAGCAGCAGGCAAGGTTGACTATTAGACCCAGCGATCAGAAGGGAGAGCGCTCTGCTTGCTTGTGAGCCCCAAATCTGAATTTATCTCTTTCCCCCCTCTGTCTCCATCTTGCCGGTGGTCTCACGGGCCCTGATTGGCAAGGGTTCTGCAACGTCTGCAGATGTGCCAGCAAAATTGGAGGTGTCCTGTTCTCTAGGTTCTCCAGATGTGGCACGTGCAGGAAGCTGCCTTGGAGCCAGCTAAGCTTGCATGCCTGTAGGTGTCACATCTGGAGAACCTGCTCAGGATGGAGAACTTGGAGAACAGGGGGTCTGGCACCTCCAGTTTTGCTGGAATGGCAGATGTTGCAGAATCCTTGCCAATCCCTGCAACCCAACTCTTGATGAAGGTTACAGAGGACAATTCAGGCTGCCATCCTGCCTCACAACTGCCCCAAAAAAGTCCTCTTCCCCCAAGCTGGAGTCACGAGAGTGGTCACCTGATGGTTGGGACATGGATCCAAGGGCCACTGGTCCTGTCCAGAATGGGGCTACAACTGTGCTGAGTGGACCTCTGGAGCTGGCTGGGGAATTCTGGGAGTTGAGGTCCGCCAGGCTTAAAGTTGCCAAGGTTGGAGACTCCTGATCTGGAGGACCCAAAGGACATCAGCAGACCTGTCTCCAGCCATTTCTCCACTGAAACCTACTTACAAACACATCCCCCCATGGCCCACGAAAAATGAAACGTCTGCAAGAAAACCACCAAGCTCAGAGAGCACCAAGGACCCTCAATTCCCAGTCATCTCTACTCGACCCACCAGAGCAGGAAGGCAGGGAATTTTAGGGATCCCCTCTCCTAAGGAAGTCCATCTGGTGGGTCCAAGAAGAGGAGCCTTCTCCGTGGTGGCTCACTCCCTGTTATTTGAAGGACCAGTCATCTCTACTTGACCCACCAGAGCAGGGAGCTAGGAAATGTTATGGGTCTCCTCTCTTAAGAAGGTCCATCTGGTGGGACCCAGAAGAAGGACCTTCTCCGTGGTGGCTCCCTCCCTGTGGAACATCATCCCTGCAGAGATAAGACTGGTCTCCACCTTGACACTCTTTGGAAAGGCCCTGAAGACGTGGTTTGGCCAGGGGACCCCAGGGGGATACGGAGCCCATCTGGTTTGGTTGTCATTGCCAGGGTGGGGTGGGGGTGGGGTGATTGAGGGCTGTGTTTCAGGCTTTATTTCTGCAAATTACCCAGAGTCACTGGGAATGTGATGGGCAGCCATATACATTTTCTTAATAAAGAAATAAAAATAAATGATTCCAGACAACACTAGCTCTGGGGCTGGGAAAGCAACATTAAGGATGGATATTTCTGAGTTGGCCTAAATCCAGAAAAAGGAGGGTCAACTCTGAGGGTCCTGCATTCTGGGAGAAAAGTCCTCCCACCAACGACCGACCCTCCCTCCGAGACCCCCCCCCCGGCCAATTCGCTAATAAATGAAGGAGGGCTGGAGGTTGGACTTAACTCCGTTTCCAAGATTCTGCATCACCCGTCAGGATCTTCCTCACTGCCTTGTCCTCTGCTAGGGGGGCTTCAGACAACAGGCGAGTCCAAACCAAAGGAACCCCCGCCTCCCCCCCCCCGTGCCCCAAGTCAAAGCCAGCAACCCACCTGCCCTTCTCCACTTCCCAGCCGGGCTACGTTCTCTGCGTTCTCTGCGGTAGGTTGGTTCCCTTCCTCTCCTGCACTTCCTCCCCGGAGCTGCTGCTCAGGCCAAGGCAACTAATCTCCTTGCCGGACTCTGATCTCTCTCCCACCCCCCCCACCCCCAGGCTGCCCCACCGCACGAGCAACTTTGAAGAAGGCGAAAAGGACAGCGATTAACTCAGGGCTGGCTGGCTGGGATATTGGGAGCCAGTGTCTGTCTGTTTGACTCTACCCCTCTCTCCCTCTCTCTCCCTCTCCCTCTCCCTCTCCCCCTCTCTCTCTCTCACACACACACACATTCTCTCTCTCTCTCTCTCTCTCTCTCTCTCTCTCTCTCTCTCTCTCTCTCTCTCTCTCTCTCTCTCATTTCTCACTTTCCTCATTCTCTCTCACTTATTCTCTTCTCATTCTTTCTCTCATCTTTCTCTGTCACTCACTCCCTTTCCTTCTCTCCCTCTCTCCCTCTCCCTCTCTCTCTCTCTCTCTCTCTCTCTCTCATTTCTCACTTTCCTCATTCTCTCTCACTTACTCTCTTCTCATTCTTTCTCTCATCTTTCTCTGTCACTCACTCCCTTTCCTTCTCTCTCTCTCTCTCTCTCTCTCTCTCTCTCTCTCTCTCTCTCTCTTGCTGTTTCTTGCTCTTTCTCTCTCACTCCTTTTCTCCCTCTTTCTCCTCGTGTTCTCTGTTCCTCTCTCTCTCATTCCTTCTCTTATTCTCTCTCTCTCTCCCACGCTCATTACATCTGAAGCCTCGCCTTCCGGATGCAAAGTCAGGCTTGGCACCGGCTTAATTTGCCAAATCCCTTCTGATGCTGGCTTGCTGGCACAGCCACCCGTCCGCCCCACCTCCCTCCGAGAACTGCCCAATGGCTGGTAATTGGGGTGCAAAGGGCTGGGCTCTGCAAAGAAAGACCCCTTTTGTCCGCCTTGGCTGCTGCTGCGTCAGAGCCTGGCTTCCCCTTTCTCTCTCACCCCTGCTTCAAAAGGATCGGAGCGCCCCTGGCTTCGGCTGCAGCCCCCCCCCCACTCCCTTTCCCTAAACAGGGAGTCCTCGTCTTACATTCATTCGTTTAGTGGCTGCTCAAAGTTGCAATGGCACTGAAAAAAATGTCTTTTAGGACCTTTTTTCGCACTTATGACCGTTGCAGCCTGCCCACAGTCACGTGATCAAAATTCAGGTACTCGGCAACTGACTCGTATATATATGACTGTCGCAGTGTCCCGGGGTCACATGATCAATTTTTGTGACCTTCTGACAAGCGAAGTCAATGGGGAAGCAGGATTCACTTAATGACCGTGTGCCTAGCTTAACAACTGCAGGGATTCATTTAACAATTGCAATAAAGCTCATGAAATGGGGCATAACTCACTTAACAACCGTCTCGCTTAGCAACAGCCGAGGGCTACCTGCATTTACTCAGGAAAGGCTGAAAAGGAGCCCAAATGAAGGGGCTGCCTCCCAACTGGACATCAGCCGGCCCTTCCTCTACATGACAGGCAGTCCTTGACTTATGACCACAATGGAGCACAACATTTCTGTTGCTAAGCAAGACAGTTGTTAAATGAGTTTTACCCCATTTTATGAGCCTTTCTGACTCCATTGTCCGGCAAATCAGTTGCTTGGTCTCAAGAAGACCCTTCCCACCAACCCTGACAGGACAAGCCCCTAGCATGGACCCCTCCCTCTCTCTTCTCCCAAAAGGCAACTGGACTTCCTTGGTTTCCTCCTTGAAAATGTTTCGCTTCTCATCCAAGAAGCTTCTCCAGGTCTTCGGTTCTGAAGAGGCTCCTTGGATGAGAAGCGAAACGTTTTCAAGGAGGAAACCAAGGAAGTCCAGTTGCCTTTTGGGAAAAGCACCTCAATCAGAATAGAACCAGAAGGGAGGGACCTTGGAGGTCTTCTAGTCCAACCCCATGCTCAGGCAGGAGACCCTATACCATTCTGCACAAGTGTCTGTCCTGTCTCTTCTTAAAACCCCCCCAGTGATGAAGTACCTACAACTTCTGATGGCAAACTGTTCCACTGGACAAGTTTGACTGAAAATCTCCCTGGGCACCCACCCATTCTCTTCTAGCATTGATAATATTACTTAGTTGGGTAATGAAACATCTGCAAGAAAAGCAAGCAGAGACCACCAAGGACTCCACTATCCTCCTCCTCCTCCTCCTCCTCCTCCTCCTCCTCCTCGCAAAACCCACTCCCTTCTACCACTGATGGTGTTCCCCACTTGGGTCCTGAAAAGTCTTCAACAACACAAATAAGCTCAAAGTCTTCCTGGGGAAACCCCATCGACCTGCTGGGTCCAGGCAGGAATGACCGCTTCAGCCCCTCCCCCAGGCTCCCTCAGAGACCAACATCTGGACAGTTGACTCATCCATCTGCCAACCTGTGGCTCAGCACCTCTGCAGTCTCTTCCGTGGGCAAAGATCACCCCACAAGAGAACCCCTGGATTTTGCAGGGCCTCCAACTCCCGAGGGGCATTTCCACCATCGCTGCCAAATTCACATGCTTAATTTAGATGTGGGCAAGCCCAGCTAGAAAGCACTTTGGCGTCCGCAGACCAGGAGCTCCGAGAAGGGGTGGGGGTGGGGGGCACTCAGAGACATGGCTGCATCTGGGGAGGGGCTGCAGGGCCAGAGGGAGAGAAGCCGGAGGGAGGTTCCAACTCCATCCAGACAGTGACTTCAGTTCAATGACTCCATGGGCAGAGGAAGATAATGAACAAACACGCGCATTAAATGCTCAAACTAATATCTTGTATCACTATTTGCATTACATGGGCTCCTCCGGGCAATTTCATCCCATTAATAATGAATGCTGCGTAATTAGTGCAGCTCCCCCTCCTCCCCTCCCCCCCGGGAATCTATGTCTGCTTGAAGGGGGGCAGCGGGGGAGAGGGGGTGGGTGGGGAGACAAGCACTGGCTGCAATTGTGTGGCCACCCAGTCAGGAGGGAGCCCACTCCCCACTCCTGGCCCACCAGCCTCTGGAAGGACTGGATTTGGTGGCCTTTCTCGGGCTTTTTAAAAAGTCTTTTCATGTTAAATAAATGTCAGTTAGGAAGTGGGGATAGTAGCATTGGTAACAAGCCGCAGTGCCAATGAACGCGATGAGGCATCATTCACAAAAGATCTGTCCTGATGTCCGGCACAAGCAGGTGCCGTTTGCATCACAATATCAACACTTGTCTCTCTGGAGTGGGCGGCATACAAATGCAACTAATAAATAAATAAATAAATAAGTTGATGCTGACTCTTAGTGGCCAAGTAGGTAGACTTTCTCCAGGTGGATCTACACCACCTGGTCCTTCAGATCTTCCAAGGATGGCCCCATCACCTCTTGGCTGACACTTAGCAACAATGCAGACGATTCAAGGATGATTTGTCTCCAACCTGGTCCTTCCGGTCTTCCCATAGTGGACCCATCACCCCTACAACTGAGCCCCTCCCCCTGCCTGCTGGCCCTCCTCGTCCTCTGTTTTCTTCCACCTTTCCCAGCATTATCAACTTATCCAGAGGTCAGGTCTTCATTTTGATTGATGGACTGGGTGCCATCAAGTCATTGTTGACTCTCAGCAACAACATAGATTTCCCCCCCCCCAAAGGATGATCTGCTGCCAAATTGATCCTTCAAGTCTTCCAATAGTTGACCCATCAGCACTACCACTGAATCACAGAATCCTAGGGCTGGAAGGGACCATGGAGGTCTTCTAGACCAGCCCCCTGCCCAAGACCCATCCAACTTTGGTTAGTCCTCTTCTTCTTCTCTTCTCTTTTACCTTTCCCAGCATTACTGACTTCTGAGCTTGGTTGCTTTCTTGCAGACATTTCATTACCCAAACTAGGTGACATCATGACTACCACTGATGATGTCACCTAGTTGGGTAATGAAATGTCTGCAAGAAAGCAACAAAGTTCAAAGAGCACCAGGGATCCCTCCTGTCAATTCTGAGTGACAAATAATCTCCTTTATTGGTGCCACTGTCTTCTCCAGAGAGCCGGATCTTCATCTTGATCGATTGATCAGCTGCCATCAAGTCATTGTTGACTCTTAATAACAACATAGATCCCCCCCCAGATAATCTGTCCCCAACTGTTCCTTCAGGTCTTCCAATAGCAGATCTACCACCACTACAAGTCAGTTCATCCACCTCTCTGCTGGTCCTCCTTTTCTTCTATTTCCTTCCACCTTTCCCAGCATCAGAGCCTTCTCCGGAGAGCTTCCTGGGTCTCCAGCCGGATAATTTGAGCCTGGCCATATTTGCTTCAAGGAAATACTCTACATTGATTTGTTTGATGATCCTTCTTTTTAAAAAACAACATGTTTTTTTTAATCATGGATTCGCCAGTCTTCTCCCATACCCAAGATCAGAAGTGTCAATACTCTTCCTATCCTGCTTCTTCAAAATCCAATTTCTGCTTCTGTAAAATGCCACGGGGAATAGAGTTGCTTGCATGATTCTGATCTTTGTAGATTTAGACACATCTTGACATCCGAATCTCTTTTCCTTCAAGGCTGCTCTAACAAGGGCTTGTCTGTAGCATATTTCTTGACTGCTGGTTCTTTATTGTTGATTCTCTCTCTCTCTCTCTCTCTCTCTCTCTCTCTCTCTCTCTCTCTCTCTCTCTCTCTCTGTGTGTGTGTGTGTGTGTGTGTGTGTGTGTGTGAGTGTGAGCACGCTCGCACACGTGTGCACGCCTTCAAGTCAGTGTTTACTCCAGGCAACTCCCTAGCATTAAAGTATTGTTGCAGGAGGTCAGCTGTTCCACGTAAAGCTGACTGATGGGGATTTCGTCAATACTGACCATGTTCAAGCGGTGCTCCAGATGTTTTGGGATTGCACCAATGGCTACTCTTCCTCTTCTCTTCTGCTCTCTCTCCAGGTACTGCCATGTCCGCTATCCAGACTTTTTTTTGTCTTTCTTACCGACAATTGTTAAGTCCGGGGTGTTATGTGGACAGGTACCTGTCTGTCTGTCTGTCTGAATTCTAAAGTCCCAGAGCACTTTAGCTTCTTCCCTTTCTACGACTTTCTCTGTTCTATGGTCCCACCAGTTCCTGCTTGCAGTCAAATGATATTTCTTGCAGATCTTCCAATGCGCCATTGTTGCTACTTTGTCGTGCCGCTGCTTGTAGTCAGTCTGGGCGATCTTCTGTCAGCAGCTTCCCAGGTGGTCCCCTGTTTCTTCAGCTTCTTTGCAGAAGGGGACGTTTGCTGCCTGTTGCTGTCTTCTCCACTCTGGCTTTGAATGCATTGTTTTAAAACCTTGGTCTTTTCCAGCCAGAATTAGCCCCTCCGTCTCTTTCTTTAACTCCCCTGCTCTTAGATATTGCCAGGTCTTGTTATTAACTGCTTGGCTTGCTATTATTTTTAATGTACTGGCCATGTAATGCTTTGTCTTCCCATGCCTCTTTTCTTTTCTTAATTTGATCTTTCTTGTAAGTCAGTTTGGTCTCTCCACTACTCAGTAGACCTTCCTGAGAAACTAGCTTCAGTGGATCATCTTTATTTTATCCTTCAGATATTCATCCCTTTTTCCTTCTTCCACCGTTTGATGTACTCAAAACAGTCCGTATCTACCTATTTTCTCTGGTCAATAGTGTCCGTCCATATCGCTGCGAGGATGAAAGTATGATTCATTGTCCTTACTTTCTTGGTCCTTCCATCCAGGGCCTGCTTGAGTCCACTCCACCATTCCAGCTGTGCATTTCATGACTAGAATTACCTGAGTGTTAACTGCCTTGAAGGCATTTCCTCCACTGAGTTTGGACTTTAAGACAAAATAACAGAACAACAAAGTAACAGAGTTGGGAGGGGTCTTGGAGGTCTTCTAGTCCAACCCCCTGTTCAAGCAGGAAACCTTATGCCATTTCAGTCATTTCACCCACAACTTCCCAAGGCAACTTCTGTTCCACTGGTTGATTGTTCTCCCTGTCAGAAAGTTCCTCCTTATTTCCAGGTTGAATCTCTCCTTGGTCAGTTTCCATCCATTATTCCTTGCCTGGCCTTCGGGTGCTTTGGAAAATAGCTTGACCCCCTCCTCTCTGTGGCAGCCCCTCAAATATTGGAACAATGCTATCATGTCTCCCCTGGTCCCTTCTCTTCCCTAGACTAGCCATGCCCAGTTCCTGCAACCGCTCTTCGTAGGTTTTAGCCTCCAGTCCCCTCATCATCTTGCTTGCTCTTCTCTGCAGTTTTTCTAGGCCTTCTTTGCACTCTTGATGTTTACACTTCTAACCTTTTTCTTCACTTCACTGTGCTTGATATTATTACCCCAGATAGACCCGTGGCTATCTTACTCCCTGCCCTCTGAAATTTTGAGGGGTGGGAGACTTAGACTTAGAATAACTTTATCGTCACTTTGAATGTCCACTAATCAGCATATGTTAAAATGAAATTTTGTTGCATGCAGCTCTCAAAGGGTCACCACCTCCAATATACACTACATAAACATGACAAAATAAATAAATAAATACAAAATTATCCATACACCCACATATATTCTATGACACGGAGAAACAGCAGCCTAGTTCGGATGTGTTCATGTACATGGGGAGAAAAACAAAGAAAACGAGGAGTGAAGACTGGGATATTTACACCTAGCCTAACTAGGTGGCTCAGTGGCTAAGACACTGAGCTTGTTGATCAGAAAGGTTGGCAGTTTGGCGGTTCAAATCCCTAGTGTAGGTCTCCTGTGTGAGCAGGGGGTTGGACTAGATGACCTCCAAGGTCCCTTCCAACTCTGTTACTGTTACTGTAATTATTAGTCCTGATCAACAAGCTGCAATTCCCAAGGTTGTCTCTGGGACTCCAGCTTGGTGTGTGTGTGTGTGTGTGTGTGTGTGTGTGTGTGTGTGTGTGTGTGTGTGTGTGTGTGTGTGTGTGTGAACTGTAGATCAATATGCAAGCTTTCCAAAGTGCTGCCGGCTCAGCTGCTGCTTTTCAAGTTTCCCACGCAAACTGTGTTATCTTTCCGCTTAGAAATGTTTTGGTTTCCCGATTCATAAAAAAGCACTTTGCAGCCAACAAGTATTGTTCATTTTGTGTTGCCTCTTCAGAACTTGTAGGACATATTTTCCTTTTTAACTCTTCCACTTTGTTAAATCCTGGAGCTTTTTTATTTTTTAAGCCTCTTGTCAGCCTTTGTTTTCCTCTCTATCAAGAGATCCTCTCTTGGCCCCTCATAACCTCCATCAAAGCCGAAATAAGCACATGGATCCCTCCCCAAATCGCTCTGGAAACTCTCTGATATTTTAATCCTCACCATCTTCTCACAACTCTCTAAAAAACAAGTTCTGTGCCACTGAAACCTTCATCCCAAGTGCCACCGCCAAGGTGAAAAATCTGCGTTTTGCCTAATCAGAGTCCAAAAACAAGGCCCCAAACAATGTTCCTGGGAACAATATGGAAACGCTTAAGACCCACACAGTAGTCGCAGAGCCCAGCTGTGCTTGTTAAAACACAATTTCATGCGCACGTGTAAAGACACTAGCGATGCTTTTAGTGCCAAATAGCAGGAAACAAAAATTTTAAAATGCCACACTCTGCAAAGTGTGACAACAATTGCCTGCTATTTGTGTAAAAACCAGAGGGTGAGTTAAAAAAAATAATACCCTGCTGACTTCAAATGTGAACTTAAGCCCACTTTTGCACCCCATTATTTTGAAGGGGCCACCTGCAAAATAAAGAGATGCAAGATGCATAAAAACTCTGGGATCGGTTATGTTATCCCATCCTCGTCGCCAAGATGTTAGATGGTGCGCGGGAAAAATGAGAGACAAGCCGGCTCTTCATTCAGCAGTTTATTTCAATGGGGATGAGACACGGGAACTGGCTGTAAGCCGTAGGGGAGCCGCTTTTATGGGGTTCCCTGCAACTTAGCTAGCCAGTGACAAACATCCAAATTTGCCGCCACTATTTTGGCCAATCAGTAGCGGCTATGCAATTTACTTTGTACCTCCGTACGTAACAGGTTAGATCAAAGGGTCATGGGATCATGGAAAAAGCTGCAATGGTCATAATTGTGAGGATGAGTGGTAGATCACTTTTTTCAGTGCCGTTATAACTTTGAACAATTGCTAAAGAAGTGGTTGTGGTGCCGACTTCCTTCTGACCCACAGAAGCCACCGGACATGAGCAGAGGCTCGCTTGGACTATCGACACAAAACATGCCACTGACACAATCCTTTTGCCTCTCCTGGCATGTCTTCTCTGGTCCACTTTGGCAAAGCAGATGCAGGTCAACACCACAACTGAGTTGGCAATGTGCAAGTCTGACGCCTCGTTCTGCCTGCCACTTCCGGGAGTCCGCAATGCATGTTCTCAGCCACCTGGCCACTGTCTTTGTTAAAGAGGCTTTGAATCAGAGCAGAGTAGCAAAATTACAGAGCTGGAAGGGACTTGGAGGTCTTCTAGTCCAGCCCCCTGCTCAGACAGGAGACCCTAGGCCATTTCAAACAAGTAGTTGTCCAGTTTCTTCTTAAAAGCCTCCAGTTATGGAGCAACCACAACTTCTGGTGGCAAGCTGTTCCACTGGTTAATTGTCCTCACTGTTAGGAAATTTCACCTTAGTTCTAGGTTGCTTCTCTCCTTGATTAATTGTTTCTTGTCCTTCTCTTTGGTGCTTTGGATAATAGGCTGACCGCCTCTTCTTTGCTGCAGCCCCTGAGATATTGGAAGACTGCTATCATGTCTCCCCTAGTCCTTCTTTTCCTTACACTAGACATACCCAGTTCCTGCAACCGTTCTTCATATGTTTTAGCCTCCAGTCTCCTAATCATCTTTGTTGCTCTTCTCTGCACTCTTTCTAGAATCTCAACATTCTTTTTGCATTGTGGCAACCAAAACTGGATGCAGTATTCCAAGTGTGGCCTTACCAAGGCATTATAAAACAGTATTATAACTTTACAAGTTCTTGATTCAGTCCCTCTGTTAATGCAGCCTAGAACTGTGTTGGCTTCTTTGGCAGCTGCAGCAGACGGCTGGCTCCTATTTAAGTGACTGTCCACTAGGACTTCCAAGGCCCCTCTCACAGTTGCTACTATTGAGCCAAAATTGTTAGGCCCTCTCTCCCCACTGCCCTCTTCCCTGTTGCCCGTCAAGAGCCATGTCGGAAAGCCCATGAAAGAAAAATCAGAGCACACCCAGTTCAGTGTGCAAATGAACTACTGTCCCTTTTGAATGGCCGGGCAAGCCAAAAGCCCCCTTGAATGCGAACACACCAGCAATCTAGCTACAAATTCAATAGCCGGCGCAACCAGGGGTCGAGGAAGGAGGGGCACAAAAATGCCGGATTTCTGAGTGTGATCGGGACCATCAAGGAAAGGAGATTTTAAGGCCTTCTCTATGGCCCCAACAATATGGCTTTCCTAGCTTTGAGGATCAAGGTCACCAACTCTGACCTCTGGTAAAGAACTGCCCCCCACAGCCCCCCTTTTCCGTCCATGGCATGCCTTCCCATTATGGCCAGATTAGAGAATCCAGACCAACCCAGTTGAGCTACTTTTCCCCAGATCAGGCGGTAATTGTGAAGGAGGCACACAGATCCTGCCCCTTTCGCCAAGGTACTTGGCTCTGGGGAAAATGTGGGGCTGCCCCCCCCCCAGGCCATTGAAGACCCTGCCCCGAAGGGCCTGCTAAGTTTGCAGCAGGAGCAGTTTCCTACAGAATACAGGATAACAGAGTTGGAAGGGACCTTGGAGGTCTTCTAGTCCAGCCCTCTGCTCAGGCAGGAAACCCTATCCCATTTCAGACAAGTGGCTATCCAATCTCTTCTTCAAAACCTCCAGTGATGAAGCACCCACAACTTCTGGAGCCAGGCAGTTCCACTGGTTAATTGTTCTCACTGTCCGGAAATTTCTCCTTAGTTCCAGGTTGCTTCTCTCCTTGATTGGTTTCCATCCGTTGCTTCTTCTCCTGCCTTCAGGTGCTTTGGAGAATAGGTGGATCCCCTCTTCCTTGTGCCAGCCCTCAAATATTGGAAGATGCTTTCATGTCCCCCCTGGTTCTTCTTTTCATCAGCCCCCCCTTCCTCTTGGGCTAGCAAATGGCCCTAGATCAGGGGCGGATTCCTTTTACCTTTTCCTACCGGTGCGCATTGCGACGCTTTGCGCGTGTGCGCTCGTTACACTCGTGCGCACGTGCACATCCTGGTGTGCAATTTTAGTTCCACGCATGTGCAGAGGGACGATTTTACTTCCACGCATTCTCAGAGAGCCGAAAAATCACCAAAATTAGGAAAAATATATGGCGCCGCGCACGGACCGGCACCGGAGCCGTCACGCCTAAATTATGTCATCAGCAGGCTACTACCGGAGCACCCGCACTGGACCGCACCGGTAGGAACCCACATCTGTCCCAGATGCTCCTTCAGCAGACATTTGCAAAGAAGCATCACCCAGGGCTCTCCTCAAAGATCACCTTTGGCCGTGGATGACCTTGTGGTCGTCTGGAAGGGGCAAACTTTCTTCAGGCTGGACAGCGAGATGGAAGGCCCAAATGTGAGATCTTTGCACACCAGGCAGGCCCAACTTTGTGCACTGCTCAGATTTCTTTTTAATTTTCTGCCCAAAGGTTGGGATTCCTGCTCTCAAAAGGTGCCACAGGCTGGAACAGCCTTATTGACCTGCAGGTAATCCTTGACTTACAACCAAAGGTTTATGGCCGTTCAAAATTAACAGCAGCACTGGAAAAAATGACTTACGACCGTTTTCCACACTTACGACCATTGCAGCACCACCTGGTCACGTGATCAAAATTCAGACGCTTGGCAACTGACTCATATTTACGATGGTCGCAGTGTCCCAGGGTCAGGTGATCCCCTTTTGCGACCTTCCGACAAGCCAAGTCCACGGGGAAGCCGGATTGACTTAATACTTAAGCCACTTACACTAACAGCCAAGGTAGTGTGTCACTAACTTAACAGCTGCCGTGATTCACTTAACAACGGCGGCAAGAAAGGTTGCAAAATGAGACAAAGCTCACTTCATGTCTAGCTTTGAAATGAACATTGTGGGCTGAATCGTGGTTGAGGGCCCTCTGTATCCAGAAGGATCGGTGGAGCATTTCCGGATGATTTGAGCTTATCAGAAACCATCTCCCTCAATCAATCAAAACTAATAAAGAAGAAGGAAGGAGAGAGACCCAGAGGGCAGAGCCAGCTTTAATCCTGCTCCAAAGTTGCTGCAAGAAGCAAAGAATTTATACTTGTGGCACCACACCCACACAGCCATCCTCTCAGCTGTGCCCGTGGCTTTTCTTTCTTTCTTTCTTTTCCTTTTGGGAGTCTCTAAATGCCAGAAGTAACTCAAGCTCCACATCAAAGGAAATTAAGCAGGAGGAGGAGGAGGAGGAGGGAGCAGCAGGCCAAGAGGCACAGAAGACCTGCCCGGCCCCTTCGGGTGTCCAAACGCAGCAAAGATGCTGGCAGCGAATCCACCTCTGGAGATCATTAGGTGCCAGTTTAGTGCCAAGCAGTCAGCGACTTACCCCCTGCGCTGAACTGCCAAGCTGTCTCTGGGCTCCTCGGTTTTTCACTGGGGAAGGAAACCTTGTTCAGGGTTGGCCTCTGTACACTTGGGAGTAGTGCAATGCACTTTTATGACATGCCACTCTGGTGCTCTCTGGGCTGGGCGGCTTTCTTGCAGACTATGACCCAACTATGTAATATCATCAGTGCCAGAAGGGAGCTGGGTTTGCTTTGGGATTACGTACTAGTGGTTTGCCCTGACAATGTTGGTGGGAGTTTTGTTTCCTTTCTCTTGTTTACAAGGGCAAAGACACTTGTGTATAAACAGAGAGCAAACCCCCCCACCCTTCTAGCACTGATGATATTACATAGTTGGGTCATGAAACATCTGCAAGAAAACAACCAAACTCAGAGAGCACCAAGGACCCCACAGTCCTCCTCTTTCTCCTCCTCACAAATTCCACTCCTTTCCAGCCCTGATCATGTTACCTAGTTTGGGTCATGAAACGTCTGCAAGAAAATAGCCAAGATCAAAGAGCACCAAAGACCCCACAGTTCAGCCCCAAGCTACAAATATTATATTTTATTGCGCTCTCTCTCTCCCTCCCTCCCTCCCTTCCTCTCTCTCAATACTAGACCAATAACCCAGCAGTAAACCCTGCTCCAACTGACCCTGAGTTACAAATGTTCTCTCCTATCGATGCCAGTCGGCCCCATTTTTTCCATTCTCTTCTGTGCCCCGTCCCCCCCAAAAGCCCCTCCGAAAGCCCGGGCAGAGGGGCAGGCGACCAGGGGCTGCCACGGGAAAGCCATCTGCAGCTCAAGGCATCTCCCCCACCAGCCTGTCTCCCCCGCTGGCAAGCTCAAAACTTGAGATTTTCTCCCAGATTAAACGGAGAAGGGAGTGATTCTTTTTAAAATTATCCTTAATGAGCGCTTTGACTTACATAATAAAAACGGAAAAACAAAGCCAGAGGTGCCAAAACCTCTCTTAGAGGCGGCAGCTCTGGAAGCGTTCGGAGGGCCCCAAAAGGGGTTTTGTGGGGCAGAAACGCAAAGGGAAGAAAAAGGATTTCTCAGGAAATCTGCCTTCTTGGGAAGCGGAGGGGGAGAAACCACTCTGCTCTTGAACCTGGAGGGGCAGAGAGACGGGCCTTCAAGTTTGCAGGGCCTCTTTTGCAAACTGGGCTGCAGAAATGTCCTGACAGAACGGAACAGCTTGCCACCAGAAGTTGTGGGAGCTCCATCACTGGAGGTTTTTAGGAAGAGATTGGACAGTCATTTGTCTGAAATTGAATATGATCTCCTGCTCAAGCAGGGGGTTGGATTAGAAGACCTGCAAGGTCCCTTCCAGCTCTGGTATTCTCTTAAATTAACCAGTGGAACTGCCTGCCTCCAGAAGTTGTGGGTGCCCCATCCCTGGAGGATTTCAAGAAGAGATTGGACAGTCATTTGTCCAGAATGGTACAGGTAGTCCTTGACTTATGACCACAAATGAACTGTTGTAAGTTGAGGACTACCTGTATCAGGTCTCCTGCTTGAGCACGGGGTTGGACTAGAAGACCTCCAGGGTCCCTTCCAACTCTGGTGATCTGTTATTCTGTTGGGAATCCTGAGATTCCCCTCTCTCTTCCAAGCACAGGGGGATCACCCACTGCGGGCCTTGAAAAGCCCTCCCCTCCCCCAGCCTCCAATGCGATTGAATTCATCGGTGATGGGCAGTTTTGAAAGCCCCCCCACTCTTGACTTCTGGGTGGGAGGTTTCCACATCACAAAAAATCACCCAACAATTGACAATTCAGCCTGACTGATCGCTTTTCTCCAGGAAGGGATGGGGCCAGGGAGGCAAAGGGAGGGGAGGCTGGATTGGGGCTCCTTAGCCGAGCGGGGAGGGGGCAGGGGCTGAGACCCCGGTCAGGGGAAAGGCAGAGGACAGTGAATGGATCTGTCCATCAAGCCTGAATGAAGAAGGAGTCAAGAGGGACTAATGAGATTCAGCCACCAAAGATCTCATGAAGGTTAAGCGGCCCTTCAGAAGAAGAAAGAAAGAAGGAAGGAAGACAATGCTAAACTTTTAGCCTTTGTGTGTGTGTGTGTGTGTGTGTGTGTGTGTGTGTGTGTGTGTGTGTGTGTGTGTATGTGTGTGTGTGTATAAAGGACTTCCTTAAATGCTGCCGGACATTGTCCACGGTCATTCAAAAGCAAGCAACTCCTGGTGATAAAATCTTTTCTAACTTTAAAAATTTTACTTGACTTTATCAAAACATGAAATGCAAAAATACAAAGAAAAATGAGAATCGTTGGAAAATACGGAAGAAGAAAGGGAAGAGTGTAAAAGTGTAGGGGGGAAAGGAAAAAGAGAAAAGCATTGACTACTGACTCTTTGTGGTGCAGTAGAATAAGGTGATAACATACAATCTGAACTTTTTACTTTTACAGGTTACAGTTCGTTTAGTAACCGTTCAAAGTTACAACGGCACTGAAAAAAGTGACTTATGTCCGTTTTTCACACTTATGACCGTTGCATCATCTCCGTGTCACACAATCAAAATTCAGATGTTTGGCAACTGACTCGCATTTATGACGGTTGCCGTGTCCCGAGGTCACGTGATCCCTTTTGCGACCTTCTGACAAGCAAAGTCAATGGGGAAGCCAAATTCATTTAACACCCATGTGACTAACTTAACAACTGCAACGATTCACTTAACAACTGTCTCGGTTAGCAACCGAAATGTTAGGCTCAATTGTGGTCATAACTCGAGCACTACCTATACATAACAATATATACTAGCCATTTCCATAACAACAAATCTATCTAATCAGCAAAACCCAAAATCAAAGTTTCATATTTTTTTTCCATCTCAAGCACAAAGTCCATAAGTGGTTTCCAACTGGAAACAATAGGAATTGTATCAGAGCAAGCAGCTCCTGTGACTCAGAGCATCATCTTCCTGTCTTTTCTAGCATTGACATGGAAATGACATTTCAACTTCTCAAGTCCCAAAGCCCTGCACTTCACAGCAAGGGAAATTTCAACCTGGCCAAAGAGTGACTCCATTCCCTAATATTTTTTGGCTCAGGACTCGGAAGCGTTCTTCTTTGTGATCGGAAAAACTTCGGCCAGCATTTTAGACTGCAAGTGGTGCCTTTCTCTATTTTAGTGCTTCAGTTCACAGAGCCAAGGGGGATGCACAGTTTTAAAAGATATGGGCATTAGAGGAAAAAAAACAGGCTTTATTGAAATTTTGTTTATTGATCGTGTTCCGGAAAGCATCAAAGTGTTACATGTTTACATAGAGCACTGATGATGTTACCTAGTTGGGTCATGAAATGTCTGAAAGAAAACCACCAAGCTCAGAGAGCACCAAGGACCCTACAATCCTAGTCGTCATTCTCCTCCTCCTCCTCCCCCTCCTCCCCTCCTCTTCCTCCCTGTAAGCTCCACTCCCTTCTAACACTGATGATGTTCCTTAGTTGGGGCATGAAACATCTGCAAGAAAACAACCAACCTTAGAGAGCACCAAAGATCCCACAGTCCTCCTCCTCTCTTCTAGCACTGATGATGTTATCTAGTTGGGTCATGAAATGTCTGAAAGAAAACCACCAAGCTGAGAGAGCACCAGGGACCCTCCAGTCCTCCTCCTCCTCCTCTTCTCCACAAAACTCTCTCCCTTCTAGCATTGATGATGCTACCTAGTTGGGTAGTGAAATGTCTGCAAGAAAACCTCCAAGCTCAGAGCAGCCAGGACCCTTCAAATATGACTTGACCAGGGCCAACTAGGAGAGTTAGCCCTGGTGATGTGGAGGAGCAAGACTTGTTGCCAAACCACTTTACAAGAAGACTTAAATCAGAACATCGAAAGCTAGTGACCTGGCTCCGTTGTTTTCAAAGTTGGCAACTTGAAGATGTGGGGACTTCAACTCCCAGAATTCCCCAGCCAGAAGTCTGGGAATTGAAATCTACGCATCTTAGAGTTGTCAACTTTGAAAAAAACAACAACCTCAAAATGGAGCAGAAGTCTGCAATCTCGGCAGCTTTAAGACTTGTGGACTGTAACTCCCAGAATTCCCCAGCCAGCCAAGCTGGCTGGGGAATTCTGGGAGTTGAAGTCCACAAGTCTTAAAGCTGCCAAGTTTGCAGACCCCTGAACTAGCTCAGCCAAGCTCTCCTTGCCTCCTCCTGCCCAGCAGAGGGGATTGTCCAAAGAAAGTGTGTGGCAACCAAAGCCCATTTCTGCCCTGCTGCCACCAGAGCATGTGGAGAACATTAGCCCTGGGATTAGGACGCCCATTCAGCCGGGAAGGGCATGAACTCAGAAGCATCCATCTTCTAAAGCTTTGGTGGCTGCTTTCAAGTCAACCGCCTTGGGGCAGGCTTCTTGGGAGAGGCCTCAGATCTCACCCGCCCCACAAGCCAAGAGGCCAGGAAGCCCATTAGAATTGTAAATGACGTTGGGGAAAGGGGGTGACCAGCTCTCCTTCCTCCTCCCTTCTTCCCTCCTCCTCCTCCTCCTCTGCTTCTTCCCTAGCTGAGAACTGCAAACCAAGAGGGAAAAAGGAAGTAGTAGCTTAACAGAGTAACAGAATAACAGAGTTGGAAGGGACCTTTGGAGGGCTTCTAGTCCATCCCCCCCTGCTCAAGCAGGAGACCCTATACCACTCTGGACAAATTCACAGATTAACAGATTAAAGGGAACTTGCAGGTCATCTAGCCCAACCCCCTGCCCAAGCAGGAGACCCTTAAATCTGCCTCTACCTAGGATCGAACTCACAACCTCCTAATTGTGAGGCAAGAGCTCTACCTCTAGGCTACAGCAGCTGGGTTAATGACTGCCAATCTCTTGTCTGTGGAGCTTCTCTGTCATCCAGGTCATGGTTGTCTCAAAGTGGTTTTTTGCAAAAGGCAACTGGACTTTCTTGGGGTTTTTTTTCCCTTTGAAAACGTTTCGCTTCTCCTCCAAGAAGCTTCTTCAGTTCGAAGTAGTAGTAGTTTCTTGGATGAGAAGCAAAATGTTCTTTTTAGAAAAACCCACTAGAAAGTCGAGTTACCTTTTGGAAACAGGACCCTTGGGATGTCTACGTAGTGACAAACCATTCCATGGATGGATTGTTCTCACTGCCAGGAAGTTTCTCCTGATTTCTAGGTTGCTTGTCTCCTTGATTGGTTTCCATCCGATGCTTTGGGGGAACAGGTTGACCCCCTCATCTTTCGGACAACCCTTCTAAAGGCAGCAGGGATGCTTGGCCACCGGGGTCTTGGCACAAAGGACGCCATCCCTGCTGCTTCCTAAGCAATGGCAGCTATTTCCCTGCTCGGCTGGGTCAGCCATGTCGAACCTTCCTTGAAAGATAGCTTGGCCATCCTGGTCATTTGCTCGTTCCCACCCCCAGATTAAGCCTTTGGACAGGCAGGATTCCCAGAGAGAATTGGGTCCATGTTGCTTCTTAAGGGTCCACCCAGACCCTCCCTGCCAAACCCCCAATGGCTCTTCCTCCAAGCTCCAAAGATTTCCCCTCCCCGCCCTTCAGCTTCCCCCCAAAGCCTTTGATCTGGCGGACTTGACATCCCGTGACCTTTCCCAGAGCTCCGAGGCCTCTGCCTAGAGAAAGGGGCCAGGAGGGGAAGGGGGGGCAAGCCATCTCCAGCCCCAGCCGGGACGGTTCAGTGATTCTTTCCTTCTGAAGCTTCCAGCCTCACCTTCCTACAGGCAAGCCCAACATCTCCCGTTAAAGCCAACTGTGGAACAAGTTGAGGCAACACCTGTCAGACTGTCGATCAGGTTTAATTAAGATTCGCATGGCTTATCTGATTCCCTGAAACAAGATAGAATTTGCAACCATCGCCCCACGAGAGCGAGCTGCCGAAAACTCACAGCTCCATTTTTTCCTAACAGAACAGACCACCAAGCTGTATAAAACCCATCTTTATCGGCATCGGTACAACTGTCATCTTGGCTTTTTTTGACCAACCCTTATAGAAGCCCTTCCCCACTTCATGAAATACACTTCAGGTGGAAAAATTCCCACATTGGTTAACAAATAGCACTAAAGTTGAGGAAGGCTTTGGAGAAAATATCTGCAGAAGACCATCTCTTCATCCGTGACCCCATCGGAAAGGTCCACCTGCCAGCCATCTGCAAGCCCAAGGATCAAGGTTAGAATTCAGAATACCAGAGTTGGAAGGGATCTTGGGGGTCTTCTAGTCCAACCCCCTGTTCAGGCAGGAAACCCTATTCCATTGTAGACAAATGGTTGTTCAATCTCTTCTTGAAAACCTCCAGTGATACAGCACTCACAACTTTATTTATTTATTTATTTTTATTTGTCAAGCATATATGATTATAAGCATATTATAAACAAAGTATAAACATGATTTTATATATATAAATATACATACTGGTATATATATATATATATATATATATATATATATATATATATATATATATATATATATATATATATATACACACACACACACACACACACACACACACACACACACACACAGGTATATATAATAGTACAAGCATGATTAAGAGTTCAAGAAGTATGAATAAATGGGTACATTAGGACAGGAACGGTAGGCACGATTGTGCGCTTATGCACGCCCCTTACTTCTGGAGGCAAGATGTTCCACTGGTTAATTATTCTCACTGTTAGGAAATTTCTCCTTCTTTCCGGGATGGTTCTCTCCTTGATGAGTTTCCATCCATTGTTTCTTGTCCTGCCTTCAGGTGCTTTGGAGAATAGCCTGACCCCCTTTTCTTTGTGGTAGCTCCTCAGGTATTGGAACAGTGCTATAGTGTCACCCCTGGTCCTTCTCTTCATTAGACTAGAAATATCTAATTCCTGTAACGGTTCTCCATCTGTTTTAGCTTCCAGACCCCTAATCATCTTTGTTGCTCTTCTCTGCACTCTTTCCAGAGTCTCAACATCAACAATTCATGTCACAACAACACGTCTTCCCCACCTCACCCCATCAAATCAAGGTTCTACTGTTTTTATCCTGGCAGGAATAGCTAACACCCCAGAGGACAGGCTCAGGATCCAGATGGATCTTGACAGACTTGAACACCGGGCCCTATCTAATAAAATGAGATTCACTGCAGAGAAAAGTAAAATCCTACACTTAGGTAAGAAAAACCAAAGATATACATATAAACTGGGTGAAACCACACTCAATAGCAGTGACTGTGAGAGGGATCTTGGAGTCTTAGTAGACAACCAGCTAAACATGAGCCAGCAGTGTGCAGCAGCCGCCAAAAAAGCCTATGCAATCCTAAATTGCATTAACAGAGGGATACAATCTAGGACTAGGGAGGTACTAATACCACTCTACAAAGCCTTAGTTAGACCACACCTAGAGTACTGCATCCAGTTTTGGTCACCACACTATAACAAAGACATCGAAGCTCTAGAGAAAGTGCAGAGGTGTCACGGTGTGAATAATTGCCAGTTGTGCATCTCTACTATTTCTAGGTTTATTGTATTTCCTAATCAAGCAGA
Source organism: Diadophis punctatus similis (assembly GCA_023053685.1). Taxonomy (NCBI): domain Eukaryota; kingdom Metazoa; phylum Chordata; class Lepidosauria; order Squamata; family Dipsadidae; genus Diadophis; species Diadophis punctatus. Next base: position 5,741,835 of record JALIGW010000032.1, on the reverse strand, counting down.
CATGTGATATGTTTTACTACGCATGCATGCATGCATTCCAGGAGTTTTGTCTCCTCCTACCTTTCTTCTCCTTCGAAGCCTCGCCCGAGGCAGACGTGAATTCTTAGCTGAGAAAATGTAGCTTATTAAAGGTTTATATTTTTTTTGTTACTTTTGTACTGAAATAAATATTTTGTTAATTAGAATTGAATCTCGGTTTTATTTTCTAAGTACGAATGACTTCAGGGAAGCAAGATCCTAAATCGCCTCTTGATAGGAAAATTCCTATCTGACAAGAGGGGAGCAACAAAGATGATAAGGGGACTAAAAACTAAAACATACAAAGAGCGGTTGCAGGAACTGAGCTTGGCCAGTCTGGCGAAGAGAAGGACCAGGGGTGACATGATAGCAGTGTTCCAATACTTGAGGGGATGCCACAGAGAGGAGGGGGTCAGGCTGTTCTCTATGGCACCAGAAAGCCAAACAAGGAATAACGGATGGAAGCTGACCAAGGAGAGATTCAACCTGGAAGTGAGGAGAAACTTTCTGACGGTGAGAGCGATCAACCAGTGGAACAGCTTGCCAGCGGAGGTCGTGAGAGCCCCAACACTTGCGACCTTCAAGGAGAGACTGGACTGCCATCTGTCTCAAATGGTGTAGGGACTCCTGCTTGAGCGGGGGGTTGGACTAGATGACCTACAAGGCCCCTTCAAACTCTAGTAATCTGTAATCTGTAAATCATTGGCCTGATCTTCGGGTCTTGAGAAGGCTCAATTCTAATATTTAGGGTGAATGCCTCTAAGAGATGAATCAGGACAGAAGGATGTGGCCTTTCTTATTCCCAAAACTCTCGGTGCCCCTTTGTCGTGGCCCCTTTGTCGTGGCTTCTGCCAGGGAATTTCACTGATGGATTATTCCAATAAAATAAAGTCCCAACACTATTTCTAGGAACACTCTTTTAAGAAATTTGCATTCTATTCTATCGAAGGATGTTAAGATATTCATGAACTGGGAAAGCCATGTTAACAAGGTCAGCCAATGAATAGGCATAGCAACTAAGTCAGCCAATGGGAGCTAAACACTTCTGAGTCTGTGCAGAGAATCGAAACTGGAACTTAAGCTTAAGGCTGGTGGCTCAGTCCACTCTGTACTCTGTCCACTCTGTACTCTCAGCCCTCTCTGTGCTTGTCTGCTCTGCTAAAATGAAACTAACTCTCCTGCTTGTGTTTATTTGAAGGAATAATCTACTTGTGGTATTGTGTGTGTGTTGTGTGTGTGTGTGTATATCAGGATTTTTCTAGTGTATTAAGTTCTCTTCTAATTAAATCAGATATATATTTTTTAAGCTTGGAGATTACATGCACACATTTATTTATAAAGTTTTAAAGCATACTTAGTAAAACTATGAATATATTTCTTATTTTGAGTTCAACAATGCAATACAACTCTGATTATTTATTCAGGTCCTTTTATTGTCTTTTTGATAAATAGGAGTTTGTTTCTAAGAGGCAGAAATGTTTATATCTGTGAGCATCTTATTATAAAGAGAGCACAGATTTTATACCCATTAAAGCATTTTCAGACTCTGCAAGATTCAGATCCAAGGCTATTCTAACCTGGTATTTTATTAATTTAGAAACGTAATTTTCATGTTTAAAAATTTCCTATTTAATTTTCTATTATTACTATTGCGAGTTATGCATCACAATAACTAACATTTCAGAATTTTCCATTATTAGATGCGTAAACAGAAAACTAATATTCTATTAAAACCGGGCTTCCCAAACTTTGCAGTATTGCAATAAACAATCTATGGAACTCCTCAATAAAATTAAGGATAACATTAGAATAAAACATCACTGATGTCAGGACTGGAGCCGGGGCAAGAATTAAGAAGCTATCACTAATTTTTTAAAACTGGATTTCAATGATCATAGGACCAAACAGCTTTATTAAATCAAAGGGATAAAAATATCAGACTTCACTAACTTTTGCAGCCATTCCAAAGCCTAGAGATTTAATAGGGGAGGTTCTGGGGATGTTGAAGAAATAAAACCATTTTTGAGGGAACCAAATCCATGTAAGGTGAATATTTTAGGAGCCCTGGATCCTAAATTTTGGATTTATTCTGTTAAATTAGCCCATTTGAGGCACCTTGGTTGAAAAATGTTTGCCCCATAATCACTTGTTTTGCCCAATTAAAGGTCATAATGAGAGTTTAGTAGTAGAGGTAGTCCTCAATTTACAACAATTCATTTACTGACCATTTGAAGTTACAACAGCACTGAAAAAAGTGACTTATACTTACGACCATTTTTTATACTTATGACCGTTGCAGTATCCCCATGGTCACGTGATCAAAATTTGGACTCTTGGCAACTGGCATGTCCTGAGGTCACGTGATCCCCTTTTGTGACCTCCTGACACACAAAGTCCATGGGGGAAACCAGATTCACTTAACAACCGTGTTACTAACAACTGCAGTGATTCACTTAACAACTGTGGCAAGAAAGGTCGTAAAATGAGGCAAAATTCACTTAACAACTGTCTTGATTAGCCACAGAAATCTGGGGTTTAATTGTGGTTGTAAGTCAATAACTACTGTATATAGATAGATTATTAAATGAAAGCATAGGGATACTTTGAGAAAATCTACCACCCTGAACTGATTTGAATGTAATTTCCTTTGCACCAGCCTTAATCTAAATTTTGATTAAGACACCTATTCCAATCCCTAGCTTATATTACCCCCAATTCCAGAAGTTTAAAATACTTCACAAAAAAAGGAAATTTAATCCTCATTAAAGTTCTATTTTGTTAAGTAGCCTTAACAAATATATAAACATCTATAATGGTAACCGACAACTTTATTCTTATCATGATGGCTAACTCCTCCAGATTTTTAAAACCACGCAGCTAAAAAATTGGCCTTTAAATAAAAGGCCAATTTCTAGCTGTGTGGTTTTAAAAATCTGTCCTTAAGCATCTTAAATAAAGCTATAATTTTATCCCTTTGCCAAGCCTTCCTGCTTACAATACTACAAGGCTCTGAATTGCCTAACTGGATTTATTCTAGACTTTCAGACAATAAGAGGCAGGAATCTTAATTTAGCCATTGTTATCCATTGTTCCATCCAATAAAGTTTAACCTAAATAATAGACTTCCAGAAGTTACAAGTTACTGGTCATGGCAAAGGGAGAAGTGGTTTTGGGGATCATTGGCCTATCTTTGAATATTGTGTTGTGAATGCTCCAACACTGGAAGTTTTTAAGAAGATGTTGGATAACCATTTGTCTGAAGTAGTGTAGGGTTTCCTGCCTGAGCCAGGGGTTGGACTAGAAGACCTCCAAGGTCCCTTCCAACTCTGTTATTCTATTCTATTCTATTCTATTCTATTCTATTCTATTCTATTCTATTCTATTCTATTCTATTCTATTCTATTCTATTCTATTCTATTCCATTCCATTCCATTCCATTCCATTCCATTCCATATTTCTATTCTATTCTATTCTATTCTATTCTATTCTATTCTATTCTATTCTATTCTATTCTATTCTATTCTATTCTATTCTATTCTATTCTATTCTATTCTATTCATGAGATTCATGAGATTCAATAAATAAATTCAAAATCATTCAAACCATTCAATAATTCCAAAGTGGGCATTCTTGTGGAGCCCTCCCTGAATCAGTGCCATCCAATGGGATCCCCTCCCCATTAAAGGATTTTTGACAGAAGAATCAATAAAATAAAATAAAAATCAACGAAACAAGATGGAGCCTCCTCCTTACCAAGAAGTCCATGTTATTATATTTGGATAACACGCTTAGCTTGTCTACTAAATTACCTCAAAGACTTTTGAAGTTGAGCCGCTGTAATAACAGTTAATTAAAAACAACAAGAATCATATTTTTCTGGACTTGCACAGAATGCTAAATGATAAAACAATTTATATGGGCTAACTCTGGGTGACAAAAACTCTCTCTCTCTCTCTCTCTCTCTCTCTCTCTCTCTCTCTCTCTCTCTCTCTCTCTCTCACACACACACACACACACACACACACACACACACACACACACACACACACACGCATATACCCATCACCCAAGATTAAAACTAACCAAGATTTACCCATTGTGCCAATGAAGCTGGGTCTCTCCCTAACCTGGTTAAGCATGTTGTAGGAGCCCAGGGGATCTTGAAGAGAGAGACCCTTGGTGCTCTCTGAGCTTGGTGCTTTCTTGCAGATGTTTCATGACCCAAATGGGTAACATCATCAGTGCTGGAAGGGAAGTGGCTTGGAGGATGAGGATGAGGATGGTGGGGTCTTTGGTGCTTTCTGAGCTTGGTGGTTTTCTTGAAGACATTTCATGATCCACCTAGGTAACACCATCAGTACTGAGAGGGAGAAAAGGAGGAGGAGTTCCCACTGTGAGGAAATCTCTCCCATTGTTCCAGGTTGCTTCTCTCCTTGATTGGATGTGGGGCTCACTGGCAGTGCCATTTGGGGGCTAAACTCTGCCTGCCCCCTGCATTGCCCCCCTCAAGAGAAGGCTTTGGGGTGAGAAGTGGAAGAGAAACTCTCCCCTGCCTGCCGTTGCCGTTTTCCAGGAGCCTGTCCAAGATGGCTGGCCTCTGCCGCCTTCCTTCCACGCTCTCTGCCCCGTCGAATTCCCGGCTGTCCGGCTGCCCCTCGGCTTTCCATTCTGCCAAGGAAACCCATTTGCACGCCTGTCTCCTCCGTTTTCCATCAAGGCCTCCAGACTCCCCCCTTGGTGGAATAAGTGAATTTACTCTTAACACCCGTTTTTCAGGGAGAGCCGTTAAAACGGCAGTATTCGGGCAGCGATTCTATTTCCTTTCACGGCAGGCATTATTAAACGCCATAAGAAACTATTGTTTTTCTGGCAGGAGCCGTTCCAGGGTCCCGAAAGGCATGAAGACCACTGAGGGGGGCTCATTTCATCTTCGCCCCCCCCCCAGAATGGACCCTTCTTGTTTACCCGTCACTTACAAAAAAATTCATCCACCATGAAAGAATTCGGACGATCTTGAATGACAAGGAAGACACTCCGAAAGGTAGTTCTCAACTTACAACTGTTTGTTTAGTGACCGTTCGAAGTTGCAACGGCACTGAGAAAGGAGACTTATGACTGTTTTTCACACTTAGGACCATTGCAGCATCCCCGTGATCAAAATTCAGACACTTGGCAACTGACTCATATTTATGACTCATATTTATGACGGTCACTGTGTCCCGGGGTCACATGATCCCCTTTTGCGACCTTCTGACAAGCAAAGTCAATGGGGAAGCCAGATTTACTTAAGAACTGGATTACTGACTTAAGAACTGCAGTGATTCCCTTAATGTCTGTGGCAAGAAAGGTCGTAAAATGGAGCAAAATTCACTTAACAACTGTCTGCCTTAGGAACAGAAAGTTTGGCCTCAATTGTGGTCGTAAGTCAAGGATTGCCTGTATTTCTAGCCCATTGACACTGGATGGATGGAGATAATAGATAGATAGATAGATAGATAGATAGATAGATAGATAGATAGATAGATAGATAGATAGATAGATAGATAGATAGATGATGATAGATAGATACTGTAGATAGAGAGAGAGAGAGAGAGATGATTAGAATAGATAGATAGATGGATAGATAGATAGATAGATAGATAGATAGATAGATAGATAGATAGATAGATAGATAGATAGATAGATAGATGATAGAGATAGATAGATAGATAGATAGATAGATAGATAGATAGATAGATAGATAGATAGATAGATAGATAGATAGATAAAGAGAGATATATATATATGATATAGATAGATAGATACTGTAGATAGATAGATAGATAGATAGATAGATAGATAGATAGATAGATAGATAGATAGATAGATAGATAGATAGAGATAGATAGAGATAGATAGATAGATAGATAGATGATGATAGGTAGATACTGTAGATAGATAGAGAGAGAGAGAGAGAGAGAGAGAGAGAGAGATGATAGATAGATAGATAAAGAGATATATATATATATGATATAGATAGATAGATACTGTAGATAGATAGATAGATAGATAGATAGATAGATAGATAGATAGATAGATAGATAGATAGATAGATAGATAGATAGATAGATAGATAGATAGATAGATGACAGACAGGATGGATGGGATGGATGGATGGGACAGTTAGATAACAAGATGGAGGGAGAGGGAGAGAGAGAGGGAGGGAGAGAGAGAGGCTGAGGGAGATATGCTCTATTTATATGCCATGGTTTAACTCTGACTGGCTATTTATGTATTTTTTGATACCTTGCTAATCTTTTTTTCTTGGGATTGTGGAAAATACCTTGGGCTGTTTGTCATCCCGTTAAGCAATTGCTCAATTTTATCTGTTTATTGCTCAAGAGCTGCCATTAAACGGTTCGCTTTTAATTTGTGTCCTTATAAAATACAAGGGTGATCTTTGCAGGAGGGGATTTGTAAGAGGCGGCTGGCGGAAAAAGGATCATTTTCTGGGATGCTTCTCGTCTTTGTATCGGAGAGCTTCAGGCAGGATCCCTTCCTCGGCTTGCTGTTTTCGCTCCTTTCAATTAGTCCCTCCCGCCAGGGATATTCAGAAATGAAGGCCTGGAGTCCGAAATTCAACATCTCTTCTCTTTTTTTAATACAGTTTTATGCCACATTAAAAAAAGGCAATTTCCTGCCACTTCTGTGCTGCGAAGAGCCCATTTCCCTTCCCTTGGAGTCAGCCTACTTCAAACCGAGCGGAGGCTCTCAAATGTTCTTTGTGGAGCGTCTCTTGAAACTTTCATATCTCTGCTCCCCCCACCCACCCACCCACCCACCCCCGTCTCGGTCCCATTCCTATTTGTCTTGTTTGCTAGACAGTAAGCCTGCAGGGCAGTCATGCAATTAAAATGATCTATATCGTAATGAATATTTATCCTTGCAACTCAGCTAAACTTAACGGCCACGAGAGCAGCAAAACGGTTGTCCGCAGAGGAGGAAGGAAACAATTGGCCCCCACTGGAAAAAAAGGAGGAAGGGGGCCAATACACAGCTTTGTAAAGCCTGCTTACTCTCAGGTAAGCACAGTCAGGATGAGGCCCTAACTGAGGTACACCAGCAAATGACTTTACCCAGGCTTACATACAATCAGCAAGGTATCTTCATAAATGATAAAAGATAAAAAAATATCTTCATAAACGACTTAGATGAGGGAATAGAAGAAGAAATCAAATTTGCAGACGACACTAAGCTGGCAGGAATAGGCAACACCCCAGAAGACAAGCTCAGGATCCAAAAACATCGTGACGAACTTGAACAATGGGCCCTATCCAACAAAATGAAATTTAATGTGGTGAAAAGCAAGGTTTCACACCTGGGCAGGAAAAAGCAAAGGTGCAGGTACAGATTAGGTGAAACCTGGCTCAAAAACAGTAACAAAAGCAGGCAAAAAAGCTAATACGATCCTTGGTTGTATAAACAGAGGCATAGAATCAAAATCAGGTGAAGTAGTCCCTCTTTGTAAAGCCTTAGTAAGTCCACACCTGGAATATTGCATCCAGTTTTGGTTCATCACATTACAAAAAAAGATGTTGAGACTTTGAAAAAAGTGCAGAGGAGAGCAACCAGGATGATTAGGGGACTGGAGGCAAAAACATATGAAGAATGGTTGCAGGAACTGGGCATGGCTAGTCTACAGAAAAGAATTAAGTTGCTTCTTCTCCTGCCCTCTGATGTTTTGGAGAATAACATGAACAGCCATCGGTCAGGGATGCATTATTTGGGATTCCAGCACTCAGCAAGAGGGTTGGACTAGATGGTCTCAAGGCTCTTTTGCAACACCTCTGCACTCCCTTGCCTCGCCAATGCCAGCCATGGAGTTTAGGGTTTGCATGCAAACAGGAAAGATGGTGTCCTTGCGTCCACCTTTAATCCAGAGGTTGGCATCCCTGAGGCTGCAGCTGTCTGATACGGGAGGCTGGCACGGGTGCCCAGTCCGTCTCCCCTCTGGAGGAAAACTGTAAAAAAAAAACCAGATTTTCCGGGATGGGGAATCTGGCTGCATCTGCACCATCTTCCCAGCCACGTTTTTGCTAATCGGCCCGTTAAACATCTGAATTAGTTTTCCTTTGACAGAGAAACATTTCCAGGCGTCGGAATTGCTCGGCACTTCTGTTTGCAATGGGGACGCATTGGATCATAAAAGCCATGAGCTACGAGATGGGATTGACGGGCTCCGTTCTTTTCCGTGTCTCCTTTTGGTCTCATAGACGGGCGGCTAACGTTGCTAAACTGTTCGTTTGGAGGGGTGAGCTTGTCGATAACATTTGTGTAACGTCGCAAAGATGCATTCAACGCTCGTATTTTGTGGGGCTCCAAGAATGGTTCTCTGCGCGCTCTTGTGTCATGTTTGCTCGCTTAATGAAGGGTGCAGATGTGGGCGCATATGCACGGGAGTGGAGTGTGTGCGTGCGAGTGCTGCTATTTTATTTAGTTATTTTCATTTATTGAATTTATCTTGCCGCCGCCCCCATCTTCTAACGAAACCTCTCTGGCCGGCTTCCAGCCTTAAAATGTGAAAATCCTAACAAATAAATATCTTAAAAAGAATAAAAATAGAAATTTTAACTGCCTGTTAAACCCACCCACCCCTTAATGCTGACCCCTCCCTTCTGTCTCAACCCTTCCAACCAGTTAAACTACAATTCAAAAAATGAGTATTGCAAAACAGAAAATGCTCAAAGGTTGCAACAATGAAGATGAATCCTTGTGACGCTCTCCTTAACGCCAGGTGGATACAGGAAGCCCTTGACTTAAAACGGTTCGTTTAATGACAATTTGCACTTACAACGGCATGGGGGAAAAAGTGACTTAGGAGCAGTCCTCGCACTTACAACCGTTCTAGTGTCATGTGATCAACATTTGGGCACCTGACAATCAGCACAGATTTGCAATGATTGCCGCATTCCAAGGTTGTGACCTTCCCAGCCAGCTCCCAACAAATAAACTCAGGGGAGGAAGCTGGATTCATTTAACGGCCATGTGATTTGTTTTAACGACTGCAGCGCTTTGCTTAATAACCCTGGGGAAAAAAGGATTGTGAAATCAGCAAGGCCTGAATTGTTGCAACAGCAATTCTAAACCCAGCTGTGGTATTAAGTGAAGGACTACTTCTAGCTCCCCAGTCACTGAAAAAAGTACTCTGCACATGGCCAGAGACTCTGGCTCCTTCCCTGCTGGGGATGTAGGTGGGCCCTGCAGGGAGAGGAATGTGCCTTAAATGAAGGGTCAAATCCTCTGCAAATATCCCTTTGCAGAACCCTCCCCTCCCCTCCCCCTGCCCCGGAGAGAGGCTGCCGGCCCTCCCCCCTCCTGTCCATTCTCTCCTGCTCTGGCTGGTGATTTATTTATGCCGTGACCATCTCTGCAAGATCCAGGTCCATTAGAGAAATTAAAATGAACAATTGCCAGCAGCCAGCATAGATCCGCCGTCTCGGCATTATCTCCCTTCCAAACTCTTGGAGATAAATGTCCTTTGGCAACCATCCCAGCCGGCAAAAGGGGGCTGGAGACCATCAGCCAGAGACCCTTCAAAGCTCAAGGAGCTGCAGCCAAGGAGGGTCCATGACATCATGTCCCACCAGATCAGATGGGGGGGGAATGCTGTGGAATAACCATCTCCGTACTCTTTGAAGACCCTAACAGAGATAGAGAACAGTGACAGAAACTCACCCACCCCTGCTCCACTATAGCAATAGCAATAGCACTTAGACTTATATACCGCTTCATAGTGCTTTACAGCACTCTCTAAGTGGTTTACAGAGTTCAGCATATTGCCCCCAACAATCTGGGTCCTCATTTTACCCACCTCGGAAGGATGGAAGGCTGAGTCAACCTTGAGATTTGAACAGCTGAACTGCAGCTAGCACTATTCTCCTTGGATCTTTCAGAATGAACCATCAGGGCATCTGGCTCATGTATGACCACACCTAGAATATTGCATCCAGTTTTGGTCTCCACCATATTAAAAAAAGATGTTGAGACTTTGGAAAGGGTGCAGAGAAGAGCAACAAAGATGATTAGGGGACTGGAGGCTAAAACGTATGAAGAACGGTTGCAGGAACTGGGTATGTCTAGTTTAATGAAAAGAAGGATCAGGGGAGACATAATAGTAGTGTTCCAATATCTCAGGTGTTGCCACAAAGAAGAGGGAGTCAAGCTATTCTCCAAAGCGCCTGAGGGCAGAACAAGAAGCAATGAGTGGAAACTAATCAAGGAGAGAAGCAACCTAGAACTGAGGAGGAATTGCCAAGATCTCATGAAATGTTAGTACCGCTTTATAAAGCCTTGGTAAGGCCACACTTGGAATATTGCATCCAGTTTTGCTCACCATGATGTAAAAAAGATGTTGAGACTTTGGAAAGAGTGCAGAGAAGAGCAACAAAGAGGATTAAGGGACTGGAGGCTAAAACATACGATGAACGGTTGCTGGAACTGGGAATGTCTAGTCTAATGAATAGAGAACCAATCTAGAACTAAGGAGAAATTCCCTGACTGTTGGAACAATTAACCAGTGGAACGGCTTCCCTCTAGAAGTTGTGGGTGCTCCAACACTGGAGGTTTTCAAGAAGAGATTGGGCAGCCATTTGTCTGAAAATGTTATAGGGTCCCCTCCTTGAGCAGGGGGTTGGACTAGATGACCTCCAAAGTCCCTTCTGTTATTCTGCTGTCTTCCATAGCAATGTAAGAAAATTATCCCTTGCTGATCAGACCAAGTCTCACTTTGGTCCATCATTTTGTTTCTAGTGGGGGCCAGCCAGATGCCCATGGGAAATAGATTCACTTTGCAACCGTGCTACTAACTTAACAGCTGTGGTGATTCACTTAACAACGGCAACAAAAAGGTCGTAAAACGGAGCAAAATTCACCATCTCGCTTAGCAACAGAATTTTTGCCCTCCATTGTGGTCGTACGTCGAGGACCATTCTGTCCTCCATCACAGACATCACAGAAGTCCAAAATCAGGAATCCGGCAAGGGAGGGAAAAATTTGCTTTCTGGTTCCTCAAATCGATGGAATCTCGGGGGTCTCTAGGCAGCCTGTTCTTCTGGCTATTTCAGAGGGGAAAGAGGGGTGGGTTTGTGGGGGGAGGGGGCTCATTTCGTCTGTCTGCCTCTTTCCCTCCGGGGGCCCTTTCCCAGCCCATACCTGCCCCGTGAGGAACGCCACTTTGATTCCCAGACATGAAAGGGGGAATGTTTATAGCTTTCTGAAGTCTGGATCGGAGCTCGGATCCCGGGGCCAGAGAGGGCTCTGCAGAACGCAGCGAGCGAGACGCGCATGAGAAGCCGAAATTACCTTAATAACACATAATTGGAAGTTTGAAGGTTTTGCTGTTTGGAAAAAAAAAAGGATACTTGCAGAGGTGACCGAGTTACTGCAGATCCAGCACTGCCCAGAAAACATCTGGGTAAACCGAGGCACGAGACGCCTGGCCCAGCAGGTGTGCAATCCTTCGGTCATGTCCCCAAGGTGCTTTTTCCAAAAGGCAACTGGACTTTCTTGGGTTTTTGTTTTTGTTTTACTTCGAAAACATTTTGCTTCTCATCCAAGAAGCTTCTTCAGTTCTTGAAGCTTCTCTTCAGTTCTTCTTCAGTTCAGCTTCATGGATGAGAAGCGGAAAAAAATCAAGGAAGGTCAAGTTGCCGTTTGGAAAAAGCACCTTTGGAACAACCATGACCAGGAGAATTGAGAAGGTCCAAGCCTTTTGTCCCTTTCCACCCGGCCAACTGCCTTCTGTCCATCTCAAGGCCAGGTTTCCAGGAAATGATCTCCATCTGGATCCCATCTCAGAAGCCGCCCCAGAGGCCCCCACCGCAAAATGCAGGCAGCCCTCAATTTGCATCCACAATTGGCACCAGAATTTCTGTCACTAAACAAGGTGGGAGTTAAGTGAGTCACACCAGCGGTGAAATGTACTTACCTGCCCTACAGCTTCGGAAGCCGGTCACTCACACTTTTTCACTCTCTGCGCATCGCAGAAGGCTTTGCGCATGCGCAGAGGGTTAAAAAACAAAAATGGCGACGTCCAGGCGGAGCCTTGCGCTGCCGTCGCTACCAGTTCTCCGAACCACCGGCTGCCGCTGCTACCAGTACGCCCGAACCAGGCCGAACCGGTAGCATTTCACCCCTGAGTCACACCCCATTTTATGACCTCCCTTGCCATGATTGTTAAGTGAATCCCTGCAGAGCAAACCCCACTTCCTTCTGGCACTGAAGGTGTTCCCTAGTTGGATCATGAAACGTCTGCAAGAAAACCACCCAGGACCCCGCACTTCAACCCTGAGCTACAAAGATTCTCTTCTCTTAAGTAACTGAATAGTAGCCTGACCTGCGCAAGAGAGCCAGCCCTAGGGAAAGAGCTTTCGCAGAGTAAGAGGGGATTTCCCCACTAACGTCCCCCAGTCCCTTCTGGGTTGCCCCCCTAGAATTGCATGCCTTGCAGAGCAGAGTCCTTTCCTACTGACACCCCTCTGAGCAAGTGCAAGACCGAGGTATTCTGTGGACATTTTCCCAACACAATTCTGCAGTTTCATCCTCACTCCCCACCCCCTCAACACACACACGCTCCATCTATCCAAACCTCGGCATGCCAGCCATAAATCATCTTCAGACAGCCAAGCCCCCTTTGGTCACAGGAGTGCAACTCCAGCACCTGTCATAAAGCCCAGGTGTGCGCTGCCCTTGTCTGCCACTCGGCACCCAGCATCAATCTAGCGCTCACACCCGCTGAAAATCCCCATTTAATCTGACAGGTAGACTCACATGTTGGCAAAGCCAGGCTGGAAGCAAATTACATTCTTATTACTCAAAGCGTAGAGGGCTAAAGGAGACCTACCCACAAGTGCCCACTTTGGGCATGGAAAAGGCACTAAATTAAAACTGGATCCCTTCCTTTCCTTTGCTACCCATGCAGGTGAGTGAGTGAGTGAGTGAGAAGGAAGGAAGGAAGGAAAGAGAGAGAGAGAGAGAGAGAGAGAGAGAGAGAGAGAGAGAGAGAGAGAGAGAGAGAGAGAGAGAGAGAGAAACAAAGAGAGAAGATAGTGAAAAAGAAAGAGAAAGAGTGAGAAAGAGATAAATAGAAAGAGAGAGTAAGGGAAAGGGTGAGAGAGAGAAAGAAGGAAAGATGAAAGGAAGGGAGGAAGGAAGGAAGGTGGGAGGGAGGAAGGAAGAAAGAAAGAAAGAAAGAGAGAGAAAGAAAAAAAACAAAGAGAGAAAGAGAGAGAGAGAGAGAGAGAGAGAGAGAGAGAGAGAGAGAGAGAGAGGGAGAGAGAGAGAGAGAAACAGAGAGAGAGTGAATGAGAAAGAGAAACTTGCACTTCTTAGAAAATGTGGTCTGCTCTAATTTGAAGATCTACAATTTCACTCTTTGTGTTCCTTAAGCCTCCCCAGATGTGTCCGTCATAGCATCCTTGTGGTTAGGTGATCTAAATTCGGACGCTTGGCAACTGACTCGTATTTATGATGGTTGCAGTGTCCCAGGGTCACGTGATCCCCCTTTGCGAACTTCTGACGGGCAAAGTCAATGCGGAAGCCAGATTCACTTAACAACCGTGTTGCCAACTTAACCACTGCAGTGATTCACTTAACAGCAGTGGCAAGGAAGGCCATAACATGGGGCAAAACTCACTTAACAACAGTCTCACTCAGCAAGGGAAATGTTGGGCTGAACTTGGATGGGAAGTGGTAATGAGTAGTAATCCCCAAATAAGGGAGAGAAGCCGGTTTCCTGTCTCCTGCCCCCTCAAGAAGGAGCCGGCAACCACACGCCCCACCCGGTGGCTTTTGCAAGCAATATATTCAGCAGCCGTTCAGACGCGGCCAAAGCCAAAACAGGGGCTGGCCGGCTTGTGGCTTCTTGTATCCACCCAAAACTTGTTGCTGGTGAGCCACAATTTGCAGTTTCTCACTTCTGAAGGTTTCATCATCCCAATGTGGGAAGCCGGCAGGGCCTCTGCGGTTCCTTCCGTTCCTCCTCCCAGAATCCCAGGGCCTTCCTAACTGGGTCCCAGTTTCCAAAGGATTCAGAGTTGCCCTGGGGGCTGTACAGGTAGTCCTTGACTTACAACCGTTCGTTTAATGACCGTTCAAAGTTACAAAGGCACTGAAAAAGAGGGACTGATGATCGGTTTTCATATTTATGACCATTGCAGCGTCCCCATAATCAAAATTCAGATTCTTGGCAACTGAGTCGTATTTATGACGGTCGCAGTGTCCTGGGGTCACGTGATCCCCTTTTGTGACCTTCTGACAAGCAGAATCAATGGGGAAGCCAGGTTCACTTAACAACCATTTGACTTACTTAACAACTGCAGGGATTCACTTAACAACTGTGGCCAGAAAAGTTGTAAAATGGGGCAAAACTCACTTAACAACTGTCCTGCTTAGCAATGAAAATTTTGGGCTCAATTGTGGTCGTAAGTTGAGGACTAGCTGCAATTAGGGTTAGCCTTTTCAACCACATTGACGTGACATCTCAGAGGTTCTGGGAGCTTCATCACTGGAGGCTTTTAAAAAGAGACTGGACAGCCACTTGTCTGGAATGGGATAGGGTCTCCTCCTTGGGTGGGGGGTTGGACTAGAAGACCTCCAAGGTCCCTGCCAACTCTGCTATTCTGTTATTCTCCATGCAGAGGTCTGTTGCATGGCATCTCATGCACGTATGCAAAGTGATAGTATCTTCACACATGTTTTGTCAGTGACCGTCGCCTGTTCTCCATCTCCTGCATCGGTGGAGGTGCACATGAACAGAACTTTGCTCCTAAAACAACCTAATTTTCCCAGATGTTGGGACATTTCATGGGAAGGGGGGGGGAGAGATGGCATGCTTTCCATTTAATCAAGCATTTTTTTGTATCCAGCCTTACAAATTTCAAGATCACGAGAAGTGTTTGTACTGCTTTGAAAATGCTTTGGTGAGACCACACTTGGAAAACTGCATCCAGTTTTGGTCTCCACGATATAAAAGAAGATGTTGAGACTCTGGAAAGAGTGCAGAGAAGAGCAACAAAGAGGATTAGGGGGACTGGAGGCTAAAACATATGAAGAACGGTTGCAAGATTTGGGTATAGCTAATCTAATGAAAAGAAGGACTAGGGGTGACGTGATCGTAGTGTTACAATATTTGTGGGGCTGCCCCAAAGAAGAAGTGGGTCAACCTGTTCTCCAAAGCACATGAAGTCAGGACAAGAAGCAACGGATGGAAACTAATCAAGGAGAGAAGCAACCTAGAACTAAGGAGGAATTTCCTGACGGTGAGAAGAATTAATTAATTAATTAATTAAGAATTAATCAGTGGAGCGACTTGCCTCCAGAAGTTGTGGGTGCTCCATCACTGGAGGCTTTTTAGAAGAGAATGAGCAGCCTTCTGTCCTGAATGGTATACCCTCGCCTGCTCGAGCAGGGGGTTGGACTAGAAGACCTCCAAGGTCCCTTCCACCTTTGTTATTCTGCAAATTCCAGCTCCTCCTGGGAAGGCTTGAGACTTTCACAACTCATTTTAATCCCAGCCGCCACCGGCTGCTCTTTCTCACCCTTCTGTTTCCTGATTGACTGTAACTGTAACGTTAACCACCACGAGCAGCATTATGGATGCCAGGCCTCCTTGAGGTGTCCAGAGGAAGGACCGCTTGCCAACAGCTCCAGAGCTGACTCAGGCTCACCAGCGTGGCTGCCAGCCGTTCTGGCTTCTCTCAAGCCTCCGAAACTATTCCCCATCTCACATATCCATTCAATGGGCAACTGTTCCCAATCGCTCCCATTGAAATTAGATTCTGAAGGGGCCTCAGTTTTAAAATTGAGGAAAAAAAAGGCTGGCTTTGGTGCACAGAACTGAGGGTGGGGTGGGGGTGATAACCACGAAAGAATGCAGGCAAGTCCTCGACTTATGACCACAATGTCTGTTACTAAGCGAGATAGATGTCAAGTGAATTTTCCTCCATTTTATGACCTTTCTTGCCACAGTTGTTAAGTGAATCACTGCAGGTGTTAAGTTTAGGTCGTTAAGTGAATCCGGCTTCCTGCTTGACTTTGCTTGTCAGAAGGTCACAAAAGGGGATCGCGTGACCCCTGGACACTGCAACCATCATAAATATGAACCAGATTCATTTAATGTCTGTCTTGTTAATTTAACAATTGCAGTGATTCACGTAGCAACAGTGGCAAGAAAGGTCGTAAAATGGGGCAAACTTATTTAACACTGGTTTTGTTTAGCAATGGAAATTTTGAGCTCAATTGTGGATGTAAGTCGAAGGCTAGCTGTATTGATCTTGGCTACGTATGTGGTATATAAATGGTAGAGAGGATCTCCTGCTTGAGCAGGGGGTTGGACTAGAAGACCTCAAAGGCCCCTTCCAGCTCTGTTCTGATCAACTTCCCCCAGCCTTCCTTCAAAGGGCCATGGAGCCTCACAATAGAACTAAGCTCAGGTATGCATAAAAGGACCTGCCTAGTTTCCCCAAAATACGCCACCAATCAGATCCCCAGGATTTTCACCCATCATCCTGCAGCTGAGAAATTTTCCTCTCGTTTACAGATCGGGAAGGGTGATCTCACCCCCAGATCGGATGTAAGACAGCTGGATGGGAAAGAAAACCACCGGATGAAAAATGCTTTTGATCTGAATCCAGCCAAGCTCCAGACTTACAGCCCCCCGGTGTAAGGTTTGGCGTGCCAGGGGTGTTAGCTTAATTCCTAAAAGAAACCAAGGTTCTAGTCCTTATGGAAGAAAGAGGACCTTCTGTGCACGTGTCGACAACAAACGAAGTTCCCACAAGCTCCAAAGGGAGGTTCAGTCATTGACCAAAAACTTTATAAAGCAATGTCTGTAAATGAGCCACCGTTATTATACGTCGTCCTTGACTTACGATCACAGTTGGGAGAAGAATTTCCGTTGCCAAGCATGGCGGTTTTTAAGTGAGCCACGCCCGATTTTACAACCTTTTTGCTATGGTTGTTAAGCAAATCACTGCATTTGTTAAGTGAATCATGGGGTCATTAAGCAAATCCAGTTTCCCCCTTGATTTTGAAGGTCGCAAAAGTGTATCACGTGACCTGCAACCGTCATGAATACCAGTCAGTTGCCAAGTGTCTCAATTCTAACCCCAAAACCACGGTGGTGGTGGTGATGCTGCGATGGTCATAAGTCTGAGGACAGGCTGTAAGTCACTTTTTCCAGTGCCTTTGTAACTTCGAAGGATCCCTAAACTTATGTTTGTAAGTCAAGGACTCCCTGTGGAAACAGACACTCCCCCCCCCCCCCTTGCCTGAAAAAAATAAAAGAAAATTTGAGGATTTGGAATGCTTTCTAAAAAAATGTAAATTAAAAAAAAACCCTCACATTTCAAGCATGCAAGTGGAGGAGGACTCCAACCGTTCAAGGCGTGTGAAGTCAAGTCAAGAAAATCACCATTTCCTTAGGTTCCTGCTTAGTGGCTCTAATTAAGGAGCTGTTTATTTCATTACCGCTAGTTGTGAGATCAAACACACCTGCTCTGCACCAGCCTTTTCCAGAATGCAAGAAAAGATACCTCTGGTTTTTCTTTTTTCTTTTTTGGTCCAACAGCAGAGTTCAAAGAAACATGATTTTTTCCTGTGCGATTCATTCCTTATCTTGCTATGATATCTTCATTCAAACTTCCAAACCAGACCATAAAAACTAATGCAAAATAATGTAAAGTAAGGAGAAAGAAACAGGAGAAAGAAATCAATGGAAAAGAGAAAAGGAGAAGTAAAGAAAAGTTGAAGAAAAACAGAACGACAAAAGATAGAAAGAAGTGGCTTCTGATATCCTTCACTGCAAGATAAATATCTATTTGACCTCTCTCACTATAGTTATGCCCCGTTACTCTTCTTTCTATAATTTATAGAAAATTAATTATCAAAACTGTAAAATACAAGGTCATTTCCCACCCATCCCAGTTTTTACACAATTAAGAGCCTCCTGGTCACCAATAAATGTAGATCATGTCTTTTTCCCCAATCAAAGGAATCGGTTGATCCATTTCGCCAAGATCTGTACCAGCTTCACCAACCGGAATGGGTCGTGTCAAATTTTTCTCTTTCATTCCGAGCAGCTTTTCCAAAAGCCACCGACCTGAAGCCCACCTCCATAAATAATTGGCTCTTCTGTAGGGCAGTGGCATTTGTCAGCCAGGGCACAAGGGCCCTCATTAAACGGCCTTCCTTACACGCAAGAGACCATCATTTCTAGCCCTTTTTGAACATAATCCGGGTGGGGCGGGAGAGACTGCTATCATTGCAATCTCAATTTCAGAACAGAAGAGAAGAATAGGGTTGGAAGGGACAGTGGAGGTCTTCTAGTCCAGCCCCCTGCTCATGCAGGAAGCCCTATCTCATTTCAGACAAATAGTTGTCCAATCTCTTCTTAAAAACCTCCAAGTGTTGGAGCACCCACAATTTCTGGTGGCAAGCCATTCCACTGGCTAACTAACAGAGTAACAGAATCGGAGGGGACCTTGGAGGTCTTCTAGTCCAACCCCCTGCTCAAGCAGGAGACCCTATATCAATTCAGACAAATGGCTGTCCAGTCTCTTCTCAAAAACCTCCAGCGACGGAGCACCCATAACTTCTGGTGGCAAGCTGTTCCACTGGTTAATTGTCCTCACTGTTAGGAAGTTTCTCCTTAATTCTAGGCTGCTTCTCTCCTTGATTAGTTTCCATCCATGGCTTCTTCTCCTGCCCTCTGGTGCTTTGGACAATAAATTGACCCCCTCCCTCTTCTTTGTGGCAGCCCCTCAAATACTGGAATGCTGCTATCATGTCCCCCTTAGTCCTCCTTAAAATACTGCATCCAGTTCTGGTCACCACGATACAAAAATGATACTACGGGTAGGATCTTAGAAAGAGTGGAGAGGAGAATAATTAAGATAATCAGGGGTCTGTATGATGAACGGTTGAGGGAACTCTGTATGTTTAACCCAAGGAAGAGAAAGTTTAAGGGAGACCTAATAGCATCTTCCAATATTGGAGGATTCTTGTGGCAGCCTCTTCAAAAGTTGTGGGAGCTTCATCACTGGAGGCTTTCAAAAAGAGATTGGACTGCCATGTGTCAGAAATGGTGTAGGCTCTCCTGCTTGGGCGGGGAGGTTGGACTAGATGACCTACAAGGTCCTTTCCAACTCTGTTCATCTGTTAAAACACTGGAATACTCCTATCGTCTATCACTATCAATGGAGCTCCAGTTTCACACCCAGCAGTCACCGGAATCCATTTCTAACATCTTCTTAAGCTTTTTGCAGTAAGGAGCTTGGTGCCAGTTCTTGGATGATTGCAGCCTTTTTTTTTAGTTTGGGGACATTTATTTGATCCTTCCTTTCCATGACCCCCCCCCAAGAAATTAGGGTCTGAAAAGAGAGCTCCAACAGTTAGACTCAGAATACAGGTTGTCCTCGACTTCCTCGATCCATTCGTTTAATGACCATTCTGAGTTAATGGCCCTGAAAAAAGTGATTTATGACCGATTTTCACACTTTCCCAACCTTGCTGCAACCCCATGGCCACGTGATCAAAATTCAGATGCTTGGCAAGTGATTCACATTTGTGACGGTTGCAGTGTCCTGGATCCTGCTTTTGCAACCTTCTGACAAGCCAAGTCAGCCAGCTTCACTTAACAACCATGTTACTAATAGTTAGCAGTAATTCACTTAACAAGAAAAGGTGTCCAGAAAAGGCGTAAAATGGGGCAAAACTCACTTAACAACGATCTTGTTTAGTTAACAGAAATTTTGAGCTCAATTGTGATCATAAGTCGAGGACTTTCTCTGTTTGTCTTTCTCGTGGGTCCAGGGATGCATGCTTCCTTTGCTTGCACCCCTTGGTACGGGAAGGGGGACGGGTATGAGTCTGGACCTCAGGAAAGGAGCATAGCAATAGCACTTAGACTTATAGACCGCTTCATAGTGCTTTCCAGCCCTCTCTAAGAGGTTTACAGAGTTCAGCATATTGCCCCCAACAATCTGGGTCCTCATTTTACCGTCCTCGGAAGGATGGAAGGCTGAGTCGACTTTGAGCCAGTGAGATTTGAACAGCTGAACTGCTGAACTAGCAGTCAGCTGAAGTAGCCTGCAGTGCTGCACTCTAACCACTGCGCCACCTCGGCCCCGTCTTCTGCTTGCAACCAGAGAGATGCCACCTTGGTCTTTAAATGACTTTTGGAAGATCTGGATTTGGGGGGGAAATGAAATGCAAGGGGACGCATGACAAAAATATTAAAGCCATGACAAGTAGGAAAGATGGCCTCTCCTGCAGAGTATAGCAGGAGGAAGTTGACTTCGTCTCCAAAGCACCAGAAGGCAGGACAAGAAACAATGGATGGAAACTCATCAAGGAGAGAAGCAACCTGGAATTAAGGAGAAATTTCCTAACTGTGAGGAAAAATCAACCAGTGGAACAGCTTCCCACCAGAGGTTGTGGGTGCTCCATCACTGGAGGGTTTTAAGAAGAAATTGGACAGACATTTGTCTGAAATGGTATACAGTTTTCTGCTTGGGCAGGGGGTTGGACTAGAAGACCTCCAGGCTCCCTTCCTACTCTGTTATTCTGTTATCCTGTTCTCTTATACTGAGAAGACCAAATGAGATTTATTTATTTATTTATTTATTGTATTTATTTCTTCCATTTCTATGCCGCCCAACTCCCTAGGGACTCTGGGCGGCTCACAACAGAAGAGCAAACATCAAATCAATACAAAGACATCTAAAAAAACACACATTTACAGTTTAAAAGAGTTTCAGCCATCCGTACATTCATGGCCCGACCTCGCTAGTCATCCCCACAAGGTCTGTGGCCCCAGTCCTGTTCCTGTCGGAAGACCCAGGTCTTTATGGCTTTCCGGAAGGCCAATAAGGTGGGGGCAGTGCGGATCTCAGGAGGTAGCTGGTTCCAGAGAGCCGGGGCAGCCACAGAGAAGGCTCCCCCGCGGACCCGCCAGCCAACACTGTTTAGCTGACGGGACCCGAAGAAGACCAACTCTGTGGGATCTGACCGAGATGCTTTGCAGGAGCTGCCATTGGCTGGCAGAGGGATGGCCATGACCAGGAAGGACCATCAAAGAGGAGGGATGCATGGAGAGGGGGAAAAAACCTGGACCCACATTAAGCCACGATGTCTTTAAATAGAAGTTCCAATCAGTTCTATTTAAATAGAACTTAAATAGAACTTAATTGTTGGTTAAACAATTAAGTTAAACAATGTAAACAAGGATGGAGGGAACAAGAAGTCACGTCATCTTAACTGTTGGTTAAAATAGCAATCAGCCATTCTAACCAACAATTCAGAGGATGGGTCTTCTTGTCCCCTCCATCCTTGCTTAAAGACCCCAGCAAGAGAGGAAGAGAGACGGCAGGAGGTTTTCAACTGGCCTTCTCCACTCCCAGATATCCTGGGGCTCCGGCTGCCCACCCCCCACCCCCCGAGCCCCCAGGCTGCATTAACATCATGCATGGCCAGATGAGGTCACCCCCCTAGCCTCCCCCTCCCTTGGGAAGCTGCTTCCTGTATCCTTAATTGAGGCTGAGGAGGGAATTCTCTTTTTAGCACTTGGGAAGGCAACAGCAAAGCAGGTGAAAGGCAGCCTTCACGGGGGTCTCTCTGAGGAGTAGCCAAGGGTCCCTAGAGTAGCCAAAGGCCTCTAGACCTCCCTTCGGTCTAAAAACAACTTATGACCTCTTTTTCCTGGGAGTGACAAGAGAGGAAGAGTACCAAGCAGATAATAGTTTAATTAATTGCAGACAAAACAGCAGTGCAGTTAAATACTGAATGTCCTATAAACGTGCCTGTCTCTGTTTTGGGGTGTCATTACTGGCTTCATTTAAGGAGGAGGCAGGCGGTGGACGTGTCTCCTACCAGCCACAATGACGTCAAAAGGATGACGGGTGTCATCGGGTACATGACGCCATGCAGGCCATGGCCTCACTGCACCCATCAACAGGGGCCCAGGGCAGCCTGGCTGAGCACCGAGGGAAGCCAAGAGTGATCACAGTCTCAACTGGACATAGTGTCCCCATTTACATCCATCACTCTCCACTTAGCATGTGAAGAGTACAACACAGATCAGAATAACAGAATAACTGAGTTGGAAGGGACCCTGGAGGTCATCTGGCCCAACCCGCTGCTCAAGCAGGAGACCCTGTACCATTCTGGATAAATTGCTGTCTAGTCTCTTCTTAAGAGCCTCCAGTGATGGAGCACCCACAACTTCTGAAGGCAAGATGTTTCACTGATTGTCAGGAAATTTCTCTTTAACTCCAGGTTGCTTCTCTCCTTGATCAGTTTCAAT
Organism: Diadophis punctatus similis; assembly: GCA_023053685.1. NCBI lineage: Eukaryota > Metazoa > Chordata > Lepidosauria > Squamata > Dipsadidae > Diadophis > Diadophis punctatus. Next base: position 5,719,478 of record JALIGW010000032.1, on the reverse strand, counting down.
CTATTGTTCCTTGTCTGGCCTTTGGGTGCTTTGGAGAATAGCTTGACCCCCTCTTCTTTGTGGCAGCCCCTCAAATATTGGAAGACTGCTATCATGTCTCCCCTGGTCCTTCTCTTCACTAGACTAGCCAGGCCCAGTTCCTGCAACCGTTCTTCGTATGTTTTAGCCTCCAGCTCCCTCATCATCTTGGTTGCTCTTCTCTGCACTCTTTCCAGAGTCTCAATATTTTTTTATACCGTAGCAATCAAAACTGGATTGGGTGTGTCTGGTTTAATGGAAAGAAGGACTAGGAATGACATGATAGCAGTCTTCCAATATTTGAGGGGCTGCCACAAAGAAGAGGGGCTGGGGTCAACCTATTCTCTGAAGCCCCTGAAGGCAGGACAAGAAGCAACGGATGGAAACTAATCAAGAAGAGAAGCAATTGAGAACTAAGGAGCAATTTCCTTACCATCAGTGGAACGGCTTCCCTCCAGAAGTTCTGGGTGCTCCATCACTGGAGGCTTTTAAGAAGAGACTGGACAGCTACTTGTCTGTAACAGTGTAGAGTTTTCTGCTTAAGCAGGAGGTTGGACTAGAAGACCTCCAAGGACCTTTCCATCTCCGCTATTCTGAGAGCCAAGGGAGACCCCAGCACCCAGCACAGCCTGGCTGGATCCAGCCTTTCCTAGCTTCCCACAACCTCTTTGCAGAGCAGGCTCGGTTAGGTCTCCCAACTCTGCCGGCTGCTGGTTGCTCATGCTCTGCCTTTGCCAGAGAAAGTCACACACACACACAGCCTCTTTGCACGGATCACCCAGTCTCCCGTGCATGGATACTTCTCATCCCGTTTGGCTGAGTAAAAGCAGAGCAATCAAAGCAGCCGCATATCCAGAAGCTGGGTGGGAGCTGAGGACCCCACTCTTGGCTTGGGCGCACTCAGGAATGGGGCAGGGCTGACCCCCTCCCCACCCTTCAGTTGCTGACACGGGGGCGGTTGCTTCATCCCCTGGATCAGGGAATTCCTGGAGACTGCAGACCTCCTTAATCGCATGGATTTGGACCAACAACTTACAACGCCTTAAACTGCACAGGAAGCTAGATGCACGCGTACAAACACACACACACACACACACACACACACACACACACACACACACACACATACACAAAACCTGCAATCATCCCTGCCAACAACAACAGCCCTTTGCCTGCACTTTTAGCTCTGCCACCCAAAAGCATGTGCAGAGAGACTCACACTGAGCCATTCGGAGGGAAGCGTTCAAAAGCCAACACACTCCTTGCACTGCACACAGCATGTACCCCGCTTGCTCCGGCTCATTGTTTGGAAGACAACCTCCTCCCCCACACAAACCCCCACAACCCAGCAATCTAAGCCTTGGCCGGACTTGGCCAACGGCTCCCCGAACTCACCCGCCCTGCCGGCGGGCTCGGCAGGTTTGCGGCGCCCCCAGGACGGTAGGGGTCCCACTTGCTGACGGAGGAGACAAGGAGGCCTTTGTCGTGCCGGGAAGGAGTTCAATAAATGCTCAGGCAAGCCCATCCGCCACCGCGCAGCCTCCCTTCCACGCTTGTTCACCGGCGGCACAGCAGCCAGCAACTTCGGGTTTCTGGATGCCGGCACGGCACATCGGCGGAGCAAGCGAAGGCGGGGGGACCCCAGCAGGGCACTTGTCTGGGCCACCGGCTGGGTGAGGAAGGCAGAGTCAGGTGCCATCAGGAGCCCCCTGCCCTTCACTGCCTCACACTGCTAAGTCATGCCAGCCAGTGGGCAGGGCTGGGCAAGAAGCCCAGAGGCACACGGGATATTTTGCAGTCTGCGAATCTCTCCTGCTGATGGGGATGGGTCTCTAAATGGCACTGCTTGGGCCAGAAAGCTCCACCGGCTTCCTCAATTCTCCCCTCTGGTCCTTCCAGCTCTGCCTAGAAAACTCCCCCTGGAAGGGGGTTCCTAAGGTCATCCAGCTCAACCCTCCGCTTGGCGCAGGAATCCTCACTGAAATGCCTCCGCGGACGGTTCTGCTTTGATGAGGGATGGTCTCCCACGCCTTGCACAGAACATTCGTCATCCCCCTGCTAATAAGCCCATATTGCTGCTGGCTGGGGATGCTGTACATTGTAGTCCAAGACATGTGGAGATGGCAGATGGGGAAGGTGGGGCAAAATATGCCAGGGAGCTGTGAGCAGACCATCTGGGCCCACTGGCAAGCTGTCCACCCATCCGGGCGCATACCGAGAACGGCTAGCAAGATCTGACCCACTAAATACAGGCAGTCCTCGACTTGTGACTACCATTGAGTCTGTTGCTAAGCGAGACACTTGTTAAGTGAGTTTGCTCTATTTTACGACCTTTCTTGCTACAGTTGTTAAGTTAGTCAAATTGTTGTCAATTGAATCTGGCTTCCCCATGGACTTTGCTTGTGAGAAGGTCACAAAAGGGGATCACGTGACCCCGGGGACACTGCGACCGTCATAAATATGAGTCAGTTGCCAAGCGCCTGAATTTTGATCACGTGACCATGGGGAGGATGCAACGGTCGTAAGTGTGAAAATCTACAAACGTTCTGATTTTCAAGTCACTTTTTTCAGTGCCGTTGTAACTGTGAACAGTCACTAAACAAACGGTTGTAAGCCGAGGCCGTCCTGTCCACCGCAACCGCCATCCCTGGCTTCTCTTGCTGCGAGATGTTTCTTGGATGGAGCAGACGTTAAGGCGGTCCTCGACTTACGACAATTGGGACCTGAATTTCTCTTGCTAAAAAGCAAGGTAGTTTTTAAGTGAGTCACGCCTGATGATTTCACAAACATTTTTGCCAAGGTTGTTAAAGAAATCACCGCAATTAAGTGAACCACACCGTCTTTAAACGAATCCGGGCTCCACCATTAACTTGCCCAAATATCTCGCACTTGCCTGAATTTTGATCACATGACTTCGGGGAATGCTACAACGGTTGTAAGTACGAGGACCGGTTGTAAATCACTTTTTTCATGTTGTTGTAACTTCGAACGCTCCCTAAACAAATAGTTGTACGTGGAGGACTTCCTGTGCACAGAGCCCAGCAAATCCCAGAGGCTGACAATCCATAAAAACAGGTCAAGAGCCACTAAGGGACACAGCACAACTGCACCACACCAGTTACTCCTGGGTGAAGCCTACTCGGGCCTGCAGCCGCTTGATGGGATCTGCAACCCAACCTGAGCAACTTTTTGGAAGCGGCCCAGAAAATGCATGGAAGCTGAACTGCACTGGCCAAACCGGGGAGCCGGTCTTTCAGGCGTCAATGCAAATAATACCATTTATTGAAACTTTCAGTTTGCTTCACCATGTTCCCCTGCTCAGCTGGGTCTATGGATGGTTTCAGGTCACCGACTTAGTTAATCGCTGCTTTTATCCATTATTTGGGCACAAAGCGGTGTGCGTTTATTCTGCTTAGTTGTTTACACTGGCTGACGTTGATGGAATCCTCTTGGCCCATGGTTGAAATTGCCGGAGAATGTGATGCTGGGGTTAAACCAAATGGAAGGAACGTTGAGAAGGACTCCAGGCGTTTTAATCTTTTTTTTTTTCCCATTTTTTTTTTATTTTTTCCTCCACCACTTTTACAATTCAATAGACATATCCCTTAAAATGGTACAATAAAAAAAACACAATTTTACATTTATAATCCATCATTCAAAAGTCAATATCTTATACAGACGCTTACATCATCGATCATCAGCCTGTTCTACTTTTATTTTTCATCGCACTCCCCTCTCTCTATCTTCATCATCTCCTCCTACTTTCTTACTCCTTCACTCCTCCTTTACTCTCTCTACACCTTCTCTTCCTCCCCTTCTACTTCCTCTTACACTCTCTTTGCCTTCCCATGAGTACTTTTTTGTGTTAAGTCCTCTTATATTTGACAGGCTGATGACACAATCTCAAATTTAAACTCATCATATCTCTTCTAAGAAAAAAAGGCGTTTTAACCTTGGACTGGCTAAGAGGAATAACTGAATAACAGAGTTGGAAGGGACCTTAGAGGTCTTCCAGTCCAGCCTCTGCTCAAGCAGGAGACCCTTGACCAGTGATGGCGAACCTATGGCACATGGAGCCATATTAGTGGGCACGCGAGCTCAGGTCCAGCGTGCATGTGTGTGCCAGCCAGCTGATTTTCGGGCCTTTTGGGCCCGTTTTCGCTTTCCCCAGGCTCCTAGAAAGGCTCTGGAACTTGGGGAGAGCAAAAAAAAAATGGGCCTTCCTGTCCAACCGTAAGTCAGTAAACGGGCCATTTTCTCCCTCCGGAGGGCCTCCAGGGCGGGGGGGGGAAGGCCGTTTTCGCCCTCCCCAGGCTCATAGAAAGGCTCTAAAACCTGGGGAGAGCAAAAAAAATCCCCGGAACTTCCGGTCCAACCGGAAGTCGGCAAACGGAACGTTTCCAGCCTCTGGAGGACCTGCGGGGGTGGGGTGGGGGAGGCAGTTTTCTCCTCCCCAGGCTCCTAGAAAGGCTCTGAAGCCTGTGGAGAGCAAAAAACAGGCGTGCCATCGCGTGCCGGGAGTGGGGGGGCGGAGTCACACATGCATGTGCAGGGGAATTATGTGTGTGGGCACGCGCGCACGTGAGCTCCCCGCACTCCCCCACTTTTGGCACATGAACCAAAAAAAGGTTTGCCATCACTGCCCTAGACCACTTTAGACAAATGGCTGTCCAATCTCTTCCTGAAAACCTCTAGTGATGGAGCAGCCATAACTCTGTTCGGGTGATTAACAGAATACCAGAGTTGGAAGGGGCCTTGGAGGTCTTTTAGTCCAGCCCCTGTTCAAGGCAGGAGACCTTATATCATTGCAATCAAATGGTTGTCCAGTCTATTTGTGAAACTTTCAATTGAAGAGATGTCCTGTCCTTGGCAGGGGGTTAGACTAGAAGATCTCCAAGGTTTTATGACCCCATCCCTAGATGAGCCGACCTCCGGAGACCAGCTGGGGCCTCAGCTTGCTATATTTAGCCTCTCCTCCTTTGGAGGCTCATAATAAAAGCCCAGGCAAGACTCCTCCAGGCCTCCCAGCAGACAAGGCAGCAGGAGAAAATCAATCGCAATCTCTGCAGTTACTGTATGTTCAGCCTCAGAGGGTGCAGAGTGAGTTTTTGAAAATTCAACCCCAATTTCTTTTTCTTTTTTGGTCAGCCTCAATTTCTACATCTAGTTCCCCATAATTCTTCTTTCTTTCTCTTTCTTTCTTTCTTTCTCTCTTTCTCTCTCTCTCTCCCTTCCTTCCTTCCTCTTTCTTTCTTTCTCTTTCCTTTTCTTTCCTTTTCTTTCTTTTTCTCTTTTTCTTTTCCTCTCCCTCCCTCCTTTCTTTCTTTCTTTCTTCCTTCCTTCCTTTTTTCTTTCTTTCTCCCTTCCTCTCTCTCTCTCTCTCACACACACACCTCTTTTGTCTCTCTCATGTATATATCTATCATCTGTCTGTCTGTCTCTTTATCATTGTAAGCCGCCTAGAGTAGCCCCATGGCAAAATAGGTGGCAAATAAATTCAACAAATATTTAAAATAAATATCTCTAGCTCTCTCTCATCTCTCTCACTCTCATCTAGTGTCTGTCTGTCTGTCTGTGTGTCTATGCTTAAAGTCTGCCCCAAACAGCAAGATGGGTAGTATATTATAGATAGATAGATACAGGCAGACAGATACAAACAGATAGACAGACAGACAGACAGACAGACAGTGAGTTCTAGTCCCGCCTTAGGCACGAAAGCTATCTGTGTGACTTTGGGCCAGTCCGCTCTCTGTCAACCCAGCCCACCTCACAGAGTTATGGGAGAAAAAGGAGAATGTTCATCGTCTGAAAAAGGAGGCAGGATAAAAATCGTTTTTTTTTAAAAAAAGGCAGATTTTTGAAACACACTGCATAAATCACTCAAAAATTGAAGCTTGTCTCCTAGACCCCCATCTCTGTCCCACCCCTGGGGATGCCCGAGGATCCTGCCCCTTTTCCTTTTTTCCCTAAAATGCTATTGCATTTTTCCACCCAAACACCCCCCCCCCCCCAATAAAAACCTAGACATTTTTAGAAACGCATAACTTGGTAAGGTTTATTAATAGCATAACATAATTCAGTCAAACTGGATGCCTGGAACCTGCCCAAGAACAATCTCCTATAAGTTGTCCTTTCCTCTGTGTGTGTGTGTGTGCGTGTGCGTGTGTGTGTGTGTGTGTGTGTGTGCGTGTGTGTGTGTGTGTGTGTGTGTGTGTGTGTGTGTGTAGTTATTCGCTCAGATCCTGGTCTGACAATTCCTGTGTTAACACTTGGGTGTTTTCATTTCTTTTTTTCCTCCTAAACTAAACAAGGCAAAGAAAGCCTACACCACTCCATCCAGTTATGTAGAGTAAATATTTACAAGCAGTCCAATAAAAACGAATTTCCAGTAAAAGCTCTGAACATGTCTGGATGAGAACATCTAAGCAGCATTAAGAGCGTGCAGCCTTCCGTTCTTCCCAGGTTGTTGGGGGCAAGATGCCGACATTGCAAACTGCTTAGAGACGGCTGGAGAGCACTATAGAGAGATATAGACAGTCCCTGACTTACAACAGTTTGTTTAGTGACCGTTCAAAGTTACAATGGCACTGAAAAACAGTGACTTATGGCCGTTTTTCCACAGTTACGACCTTTGTAGCATCCCCATGGTCACGTGATCAAAATTCTGATGCTGGGTAACTGGCTCATATTTATGACGGTCGCAGTGTCCCAGAGTCATGTGAAAAACTCTTTTGTGACCTTCTGACCAGCAAAATTAACGGGGGAGCCAGATTCATTGAACAACGGTGGTGAATCACGTTAACAGCTATAGTGAGAATGGTTGAAAAAGGGAGCAAAATTAACAACTGTCTCGTTTAGCAGTGCAAGTTTTGGGTCCGTAAGTCTAGGGCTACTGCTATCATGTCAGCCCTAGTCTTTCTTTTCATTAAACTAGCGAAACTCAAGTCCTGCAGCTATTCTTCATATGTTTCAGCCTCCAGTCCCCTAATCATTTTTGTTGCTCTTCTCTGCAATCTTTCTAGAGTCTCAACATCTTTTTTTATAGAGTGGTGACCAAAACTGGATGCAATACTCTAGGTGCGGACTAAGGCTTTATAGAGTGGTATTAGTACCTCACTTGATCTAGATTGTATCCCTCGGTTCATGCAATTTAGGATTGCATTGGCTTTTTTGGCTGCCTCTGCACATTGCTGGCTCATGTTTAGCTGGTTGTCCACTAAGACTCCAAGATCCCTCTCAAAGTTACTGCTATTAAGTCTGGTTTCACCCAGTTTATATGCATATTTTTGGGTTTTTTTAACCTGTATAAGACTTTACTTTTCTCTACATTGAATTTCATTTTGTTAGATAGGGCCCAGCGCCCAAGTCTGTCAAGATCCCTCTGGATCTTGAGCCTGGGTGTGAGCTATTCATGCCAGCTTAGTGTCATCTGCAAATTTGGTAAGTTCCCCTTCTATTCCCTTATCTACTGGAAGTCATTTATTAAAATAATTGATTGTATCCCTTTTAATGCAATTTAGGATTGTATTAGCTTTTTTGGCGGCGGCTGCACATGGCTGGCTCATGTTTAAGTGATTGTCCACAAGGATTCCAGGGTCCATTGCTTCTTGTCCTGCCTTCAGGTGCTTTGGAGAATAAGTTGACCCTCACTTCTTTATGGCAGCCCCTCAAATATTGGAAGACTGTCATCATATCCCCCTTAGTCCTTCTTTTCACTAGACTGGCCAAACCCAAATCCTGCAACCGTTCCTCGTCTATTTTAGTTTCCAGGCCTTTAATCATCTTAGTTGCTCTTCTTCACACTTTTCCCAAAGTCTCAGCATCTTTTTTTTGTCATGTGGGCATCACAACTGGATGCAGCCTCTCTGTGAAGATGGAAAAGGGTCTCCCAGCGGCCTCTTGAGGGATGCCCTTCATTGTGGCCCATGGGAACAGGTCCTCTCTTGCTCTGCTGGGGAGGGGCTTAAAATCCCCTTCCCTCAGAGAAGTGGTTTGCCATTGCTGAAAAGTCTGCAAAGTGCATTTCTTTCGCCAGGATATAATCATTCATCCATTTCCTTTTATGCTTTAACTGTTTATTCTCTGTTTTCTACATTTCATTAACTGCCTGAAATATTCACCAGGGTAAAGATGGGGGGGGGGGGAAGTAAAGCAAAGAAGTCATAAATAACAGTAACCTTGATGTCGGGGCAGACTGCCTTTGAGGATGACGGGCCTCGCACTCGCCACAGGAATGTTCCTTAACTCCCCGGAGCCCCTGCCTGCCTGCCCCTAAGAAAGCCGCCTGCTCTTTTCCTTCCCTTCGGAAGACTAACCTCAGCTGGTGGAAGGAAAAATAAACAGGCCTGCAAGAGGTGTTGACAGCTTCCGAGGCAACCTGACCGAATGGCAAGGTTTCCAGGATTTTTCTTCTCAAGTACGAAGAACAACGGCTGCAGGAATTGGCTATGTCTAGTGTAATGAAGAGAAGGGCAGTGATGGTGAATCTCTTCGGCACTGCGTGCGCCAGAGCACTGGAAACCCAAAGGCCAGCTGGTCCGCATGCGCACCGGCCAGCTGGTCCTCGTGTTTCCGGCGCTCCGGTGTGTGCGAAGACCAGAAGAGCAGCTGGCAACGGCGTGCGTTCCCACAGAGCGCGCGCTGCGTGCCCCGTCTGGCACACGTGCCATAGGTTCGCCATCACGGGACTAGGGGAGACAGGATAGCAGTCGTCCGATATTTGAGGGGCTTCTACAAAGACGAGGGGGTCAAACTATTCTGCAAAGCATCGAAAAGTAAGATGAGAAATAATGGATGGAAACTAACCGAGGAGAGAAGCAACCTAGAACTAAGGAGAAATTTCCTAATGGTGAGAGCAATTAACCAATGGAGTAGCTTGCCTTCAGAAGTTATGGGTCATTCATCACTGGAGGCTTTCAAAGAGACTGGGCAACCATTTGTCTGAAATCCAACCTTGGCAACTTTAAGACTTGTGGACTTTAACTCCCAGAATTCCCCAGCCAGCTTTGCTGGCTGGGGAATTCTGGAAGTTGAAGTCCACAAGTCTTAAAGTTGCCAAGGTTGGAGGCCCCTGGTAGGGTGTCCTGCTTGAGCAGGGGGTTGGACTAGAAGACCTCCGAGGTCTCTTATTCTATGTTCCGTGTTCTAAGTTCCTTTCAATGCTAACCTTTGAAGATCCCTCCAAATGTCCTAGAATTAATTCCATGTTGAGGGCCACCAAGAAGGTCAGGAGACTCCTAGATCTGCAGTTTGAGTCAAGGTGCTTCATTCTCCACTTTCCAAAAGAAGAACATTTTTCCCTTCCTGAAAAGCAACCAGTTTCTCCATGTTTTGGACAACGGTCTTACTCCTCTGGGCACATGCTTTGCTCACTTCCCATGTTCAGCACTCGTGTCCACGTTCTGTCCTGGCAAGGATTATGTGGTTTATAAACTCCTCAGTGCTCTCTGAATTTGGTTCTTTTCTTGCAGACGTTTCATTATCCAACTAGGTCACATCATCAGTACGAATGAGTGTGATGTTTGCTCCTTAGTAGCTCCTCAATTAGGGTATTATTGTTTTCCACTTCATAGTTTGTTTGGTGTTAATCCCTGCTTAGCAATAGCAATAGCAATAGCAATGCTTATCCGAGTGCTGCCTGCTGGAGAGAATGTGTTCTGGTGTTTTGTTTCCTTCTTAGCTTTTTTTGTTATCTCTTTTGAATGATGTGTAAATGTGGCTTATTTTTATGTGTCTATTGGCAGTTGATTGGTCTGAATGCCAAGCTTCTGGGAAGTCTATAGCATTTGGGAGAAGCGGTTGTAGAAAATGTACAATGCTAGGAGCTGCATATCAATAGGGAACAAAGCTCTATTCCCTGGCATTGATAAAGTTACCCAGCTGGGTAATGAAACATCTGCAAAAAAAACCCACAACCAAGCTCAGAGAGCACCAATGACTCATCCTCTTCCTCCTCCCCTCCCCCTTCTTGCACCGATGTTACCTAGTTTGGTCATGAAACGCTTGCAAAGTCAACAACTAAGCTCAGAGACCCAGGACTTCACAGTCCTCCTTCTCCTCCTCCCCCCCCCCACAAACTCCCCTGCCTTCTAGCACTGATAAAGTTACCCAGTTGGGTCATGAAACATTTGCAAAGAAAACCACCAAGCTCAGAGAGCACCAAGGACCCCACAGTCCAACCCTGAGCCACAGAGATTCTCTCCTATTGATTAAAGAGTTTGCATCCAAGATAGATCACACCTCAGGGTCTGCCAGAGCCCCCGGACTACACCTCCCATCCTTCTCAGGGTCTGTGAGAGTTGCAAGCAAAATAACCAGAGGACACCAGATTGGGAAAGACAAATAGAAAGAAGCATTCAAACCCCACCATACAGCACATGTTTTCATACGTTCCCCAAAGACAAAAGTGTCTTTGATCAGCTGATTTGTGGCATCAGCTTCCAAGCAGCTCAAAGTGAAGATGGCCAGCTACCAAACACCCAAGTCATCACGAGATGCCAATTCAACACCCTTTTTCTGCTGTTGGCAAATCACAAGATCTGACTGATGGTCACAACCAGGCAGGTTCTGGGAGGCTCACAGGCAATTCAAATATCATTGCGTCATGTTGGTGCTTCATCCCTGGAGGTTTTTAAGAAGAGCCTAGACAACCATTCGTCTGGACTGGTATAGGGTCTCTTGCTTGAGCAGGGGGTTGGACTAGATGACCCCATGGTCCCTTCAAAGTCTGTTATTCTGAATTCTAACCATGATACTTGGGTTTGCCCAATGCAGGCATTCTAATTGATTGATTGATTGATTGACATCTTCCCCCAAATGACAATACTGTAATCTGTATAATGTCCCAGGTAGTCCTCGACCTACAACCACCATTGAGTCCAAAATTTCTGTTGTTAAGCAAAATGGTCGTTAAGTCAATTTTGCCCCCTTTCACAGCCTCTCTTGCCACACTTGTGAAGTGAATCTTCCTTCCCCATTGACTGCTTATCAGAAGTCATAAAAGGGGATCATGTAACCCCAATAAAGAAGAACCAGTTGCCAAGTGTCCAAATTTTGACCACGTGATCAAAAACATGAAAAACGCTCCTAAGTGACTTTTTTCCAGTGCCATTGAACTTCGAATAGTCACTAAACGAATGGTCGTAAGTCGAGACTACCTCTACTTGCCCTATTGGGGTACACCATGGGTACCCACAAAAAAAGCCCACAGCCCTTCCACGGCATCAATTCTTTGAACCAATTTTCTAAGGTAACCATTTCCCAAACACCCCCATCGTAAAACAGGACACGCCTTTGTCAAAACAAGCCTTCAAGTCGGTTTATCAAATCCCAAACATTTCCAATATTTATAGACTTTCTGCTTTGCTTGGTAATTTCTCATCCGATATTTGAGCAGCCTGTTAATCATATTTTCCCTGGTGAGTCTTCACAAATCAGGAGACAAGACCACATTCATCATCCATAAAATAATCCCTTTTTCCCTCACCCCTTCCAAACCTTCAGAAGGGGCGAAAAGTTTCTTTAAAAGACTTAGCGCAGGTAAATAAAAGCTGAGCTCCTCGTGAACAAGCAGGAGAAATCTTTGCTGCCAGCCAAAAGAGCAGCCAGTCCTGCCAATCTTCAGGGCAAAAACACCCACATGTCAACATCTGGATGGCTGGATGGCCTTTGTCTCGGATCTTCCCATGCTGCAATTTCGCTTCGCTGACTCCCAAGAGTCCTGTTAGCCACACACCCACAACCACTTCTGTCAAACAGAGCGTGCCAACTCAGCCCAAGGTGAAGGAAGGTCCTACGCCGGAGGAAACAGCCAGCAATTGGCATGCAAGGGAGGCCATCCCCTTCTACACCAAAGCCAATGCAGGCCTACGCAGCATTAACAGAGGGAGAGAATCAAGATCACATGAAGGGTTAGTGCCACTTTATAATGCCTTGGTAAGGCCACACTTGCAATACTGCATTCAGTTTTGGTCGCCACGATGTAAAAAGGATGTTGAGACTCTAGAAAGAGTGCAGAGAAGAGCAACAAAGAGGATTAGGGGACTGGAGGCTAAAACATAAGAACGGTTGCAGGAACTGGGTATGCCTAGTTTGATGAAAAGAAGGACTAGGGGAGACATGATAGCACTGTTCCAATATCTCAGGGGTTGCCACAAAAAAGAGGGAGTCAAGCTATTCTCTAAAGCCCCTGAAGGCAGGACAAGAAGCAATGGGTGGAAACTAATCAAGGAGAGAAGCAACTTAGAACTAAGGATAAATTTCCTGACAGTGAGAACAGTTAAACAGTGGAATAGCTTGCCTTCAGAAGTTGTGAATGCTCCAACACTGGAGGTTTTAAAGAAAAGATTGGACAGCCATTCATCTGGGATGGTATCAAACAATCAGAATTGAGCCGGAAGGGACCTTGAAGGTTTAGATTAGATTAACAGAGTTGGAAGGGATCTTGTAGGTCATCTAGTCCAACCCCCTGCCCAAGCAGGAGACCCTACACCATTTCTGACAAACGGCAGTCCAATCTCTTCCTGAAAGCCACCAGATGAAGCTCCCACAACTTCCGAAGGCGAGCTGTCTTCTAGTCCAACCCCCTGTACCATTTCAGACAAGTTAGGCTCTCCTGCTTGGCCAGAGGGTTGGACTAGAAGACCTCCAGGGTTCATTCCAATTCTGTTATTGACAGAAGCAGCTTTAATGCCAGGAAGGCCATCCTGAATTATGGGGCTGCAAAATGTCCCAGCAGAGGACAGACGGCATTCTCTGGCTTCACTTGCCCAGCTGGGGGCTTGTAAATTTGAGCAGAATGCTTTAGGCCAAAGCTAAACCCGTGGAAGTTTTTTTTGGGGGGGCTCTTATTTCTGCCCCCCACCCCTGCTCTGATGGTGTCACTGGCCAGCTCACAACTCAGCAAAAGGCGCTGACATCACCGCCTCTCCAGCTCTGCTTCTGCATCTCATTAAGGGCGAAGTCAGTGCTTTGCTGCTTCATTAATTCAAAACGCAGGTGATCAATTCCGGGTTTTTTTTATTCCGGAACGATGATTTAAAATTTAAATATTCCTCAAGTGGCTTTTTTGTCTCTTAAAAGCTCTGCTGCAGGGGCTGCAATGCCGGAGGAGCAAAATTCTCTCCATGCTGGAAGGAGGTTAAAGGGGAATTGATATGCTCTGGAGCAGAGGAAAACGCTTCCTGTGTGCCTCGGGGATGCCCGCCTGCCAGGATTAAGCGATGCGCTCCCAAGGCAGGAATGTGGGAAAGCCTCCACATTCCAGGAATTTGGATGTCGCCCCTCGGGTCAAAGCCGGAGAGACCCCACCCCTCGGCCTCAACTGAGCCTGGCCATACGCTGCTCCCTGCCTCACTCCAACCAGCTCTGCTTTGCTCATCCCAAGGTCTCAATCAGAATAGAACTGGAAGGGACCTTGGAGGTCTTCTAGTCCAACCCCCTGCTCAAGCAGGAGACCCTATGCCATTTCAGTGAAGTGGCTGTCCAGCCTCTTCTTAAAGAACTCCAGTGATGGAGCACCCACAACTTCTGGAGGCAAGCCGTTCCACTGGTTAATTGTTCTCACAGTCAGGAAATTTCTCCTTAATTCCAGGTTGCTTCTCTCCTTGATTAGTTTCCATCCGTTGCTTCTTGTCCTGCTTCTCTGGTGCTCTGGAGAATAGGTCGACCCCCTCTTCTTTGAGGCAAACCCCTGAAATATTGGAAGACTACAATCATGTCTCCCCTAGTCCTTCTTTTCATCAGACTGGACATCCCCAATTCCAGCAACCGTTCTTCATATGTTTTAGTCTGCAGGCCTATAGCCTCTTGTCTGATTTTGGCTCCATGTTCCTGCCTCCTTTTCAAGCCCAGAGACCCCTGCAGGAATCCAAGAAGACAGACGGAGGGGCCACTCAGAGCTAGCAAGCAAGATTTCTGCACCACCATAAACCCACAGCGCATCTCCAGTGAGATGCCTGGAGCATGAAGGACGTCCAGCTGCAAACCTGGTGCCTGGAGGAGCTCAACCCTCCCCTCCCGAAGACCAACCCCCCACCCCCACCCCAAAGCAGGCAGACACTCTATTGACTCGCAGCATCCTCGTCTTCTATAGATTGCGTCTGGGTTTACTGGCCCTCATCCCGTCCATTATTTCTGCAAGGCCAGGAATCCTGCCAAACTTGGCATTGATCCACAGCCAAGCCCCCCCTCCCCCAACCCCAGCTCCAAATATTGCAAAGTGATTAGCCCAGCTCCATCCCATAATACCGTAGGAAAGCAGAGCCCTCCTTGGATTTGAAGATGGAGGAGCCCCCAGGCAGGATGGCTGGGGAACACACACACACACACACACACGTTCTCCATGGAGTAGCCCTAAAGAGCAGCAGATGACCAAGCGGCATTTTCTCTTTGGCAGAAAAAGTTGAAAGAGGACCGGCTTCTTGAAGGCAAGCAGAGGGAAGTCCTAATTTGCCTCCAGAGGTTGTGGGTGCTCCAACACTGGAGGTTTTTAAGAAGAGACTGGACACCCGTTTGTCTGAGATTTTATAGGGTCTCCTGCTTGAGCAGGGGGTTGGACTAGAGGACCTCCAAGGTCCCTTCCAGCTCTGTCATTCTGGCTTCCCAGCAGCTGCGATATGATTTAAGGACCCAGAGCAGCTCAGGAGGAAATCCCAAGCTCTCCCCATCATTGGAAGCCTCTCAGCTGCAAAGGCCTCTAATGTTGGCAGCTATCAAAAGCAATCAAGGAACAACCTTTTCCCAGGTACAAATTGTCTGAATTGAGCCCCACTTTCCAGGTCTTGGGGGGGTGGGAAGGCCTCCCTCCCTCCCTCCCTAGGCCCCAGATCAATACCCCACCCTGGTGATCCAAAGCTGTTTACTACACGCCCAGAGTAGATGCCAACTGCAAAGACCAATTCCTTTTTGCAAATGTTCGTGGAGATCCTCAGTCATCCAGGTCACAGTTGTCCCAAAGGTGCTTTTTCAAAAGGCAACTGGACTTTCTTGTTTTTCCTTGAAGACGTTTCGCTTCTCATCCAAGAAGCTTCTTCAGTTCAAACCCCATTCAGTTCTGAAGAACTGAAGAAGCTTCTTGGATGAGAAGCGAAATGTCTTCAAGGAAAAACAACACCACCAAAGTCCAGTTGCCTTTGGAAAAAGCACCTTTGGGACTTTTTGCAAAGAATTGCAAGATGCCAGGCACAATTCCAGAAGAGGAAGAAAGAAAAAACAACAACCTGCCATTCGGAGCAGCAGGAAAATGTGCCCTTTTCAACGCCAGGATCTGCCTTCCGTCCATGCCTGCTATTTTAGAAATAGCCCACTCAGCCAATTCTTCCTTTTGGTTTCTCGGCACCGCTCCCCCCAATTTCTTAGAAACCCCATTAGCAGAATCAAACTTCCTTCTCTTAGGGAAAAAAGGCCAACAAGCTGAACGGCTGAGACTTTTGAGCACCGGCCCTGCAGAGGAGACCCCCACAGGCAGCCTGCCACGTGGGGTCCCACCCCGCCACCCCTGCCATGGGAGGCACTTCCTGGAAGTGGGAAAGAAAATAATTGCCCCATGCCACCAATCCCAAAATGCAGCCAGCCAAAGAATCTGGATTGCCCCTTCCAACATATTCACCACTGGAAGGCAACAAATCTCAAAATGCAGGCAGTCCTGCACTTATGACCACAATGGCCTGGAGTATAAGTAGCCCTCAACATACGACCACAATCGAGCCCAAAATTTCCATTGCTAAGCAAGACAGTTCTTTTGCTCCGTTTTATGACCTTCCTTACTACATGAATCACTGAAGTTGCTAAGTTAGGAGCATGGTTGTTAAGTGAATCTGGCTTCCCCACAGACTTTGTTTGTCAGAAGGACGCAAAATGGGATCACGTGACCCCAGGACATGGCAACGGTCATAAATAGGAACCAGTTGCCAATCCTCTGAATTTTGATCACGTGACCATGAATGGATGCTGCAACGGTCATAAGTGTGAAAAATGATCATAAGTCACTTTCCCAAGTGCCGTTGTAACTTTGAACAGTTACTAAATGAATGGCTGTAAGTCAAGGACTGTTTGAGAGCCTCAAATTTGCTGCCAGCTGTTTTGCAGCCCCTGGCTTTTTGCTTCCAAAGGGCCGGACTGTGCGTCTTCCTCTCTGCTCTTGGCAAGGAGGGAAATGAATTTTGCTGCACAATGTCAGGATGAGCCTGCTGGCACCTTTCCGACTGACACCTGAGTGAGAATGTGAGCACCTGCCTTTTAATAAAAGGTGTGAGTCAGACTAAGCTAAGGATTGCCAGCCTCCTTCTGTTGCTTTGCTACTGCAGACACACAATCCCTCCAGCAATGTTTACAAGGAGGAGATGGAGGGAGAGTCCAGGAAATGGGATCTTCTCAGCTCAAAGCTCTCCGCTCCCCCAGCCCTCAAGGGATCCAGTGGGACCCAGCTGACCCCATCAAGGCAGGAGAGAAATCCTGAGCTCTCTCTACCGTAAGCACTGCGTAGCACCTGAAAGGCTAACAGCATCTTTCAGTCGGGGGAGAGCCACCGAGAACCGGCAAAGTTTCCGACAAATTTCTGCTTTGCAATTTAAGCTCTTAATCTGATCCAGATCAGGCCTCGAGGGAGGAGGGCCCCCACCCACATAATTCTCACAAATATCACTTCTTTGCAAAGGACCAAGACGATAGGAAGATTCCTCAGAACTTCTGCTTTTCAACACAAGAGGTTTTGTTTCCTTACAACTTTGCCTCTCTTACAAGGTCTGCTTGCCTGCCTCTCCTTGCAACCCACGCCTCTAATGCCAGCCTCAAAATGCCCCCACTAAATGGACTAAAAGAAAAAGAAAAATCACGAACAATCCTGGAAGCTACGGGGCGGCCAACAGACAGTTGAGGAGAGTCAAGAAACACAGAGAATCAGCGTTGAAAGCGAGATATTTCTTTTTTAAAAAAAAATTGCAAGATGCCCAAAGCTGCTGCTTCGTGTTTGCTAACTGTCCAGGAAAAAAAAATTCCCCAGTTTATAAAATACTCCTTTGTAGTGAGGCTCGGCCTCTCCCCCACCACACCCCTGGAGCAGCTTGGAAAGGAATTAAAAACCAAGCACAACATTTTGCCTTTGACTTGCAAACATGCAGCTGCCCAGCCTGTTTTGCTCCTTAAAAGGTGGGACAAATGGGGGGGGGGGGAGGAAGAGTCAGACCCCTATATTCCAGGATCCCCTTTGTAGCCCCCAACCCTAGACAGGAGGGTGACCCGTTGTTCTCTCCTTGAGAGAAGGAAGACAAAATCCTGAATATTTCTCCAAACAGGAGCAGGTTAAACTTATCAGAAGCTCGGCTTTATTTGACTTAAATACAATATTATCCCCAGCAGCGTTTCCCCTCCATTTGTCCGGGAAGGGAAATCCAGGGGAGAAAATGAGGAGGGGGCTATTCTCCCTTCCCAAACTGGTCCTTACTCCAGATCGCTCAGAAGCAAGAGCTTGTTCGGAGTAGCACCGGGATCCCCATCAGCTCCCAACTTTTATGAGGAATCTTCTGCCAAGTTGCGATCATGCCATGGATTTTGGGGTGCGGGGTGGGGAGCGTTACAGTAAAGGCATCAGCCTTCCTTCCTCAGGCAAGAGGGGCTCTTTTTTGGGGGGGGGGGTTTATGGGCAGAGACGCCTCGTTTCTTTCTGCAATTGAACGGCGGGTTTTCGCCTCGCGAAGCGGGGCTCTCCAAAGCGGGGGCGGGCAACCGCTTGCCAGCCCCCGGCTCTCTCCTGACCGTAAGCCGGGCTGATCCGCGGCAGCTGGACGGAGACCCGAAGGCGAGGGATGGGGAGGGGGCGCCGCAGGGACCTCGTGCGCTCCTCTCTCCCTTCAGCCCGTTGCATGCAGAAGCCTCCGCGCCCCACCAAAGCCTCCCAGATCCACGCCAGGACTCAGCGGCTGTTCCCCCCCCCCCAAGCCTTTCTTTTTTCTTTTTGGAGGGGGGGGTCGCGGTTTAGGCCACTCATCTCTCTCGCCCCCTCCGCCCAGCTTTTAGGGGCAATACTGCCGGGGGGGAGCGCAGAAGGCGCCGGAGCGGCCGAAGTGGCTTTGCTGCTGGCAGGGCAGAGGGGCGGGGGGGGGGGGGCGAAGAGGATGAACCTGCTGCTGCTGCTGCTGCCAGTCCGCGCTTGTCAGTCTCGGCCCCTTGCAAGGCTGACCCCCGGCGCCCCCCCCCCCCCTTGCGCCAGGCCGGCAAGGAGAGGCGGCGGCTGGCACAAGCAGTGGACCCGGCGGGAGGAGGGGGAGGGAGTGGGGGGGGGAAGAAAGATCCCACAGCTACCTGAGCCCAGTCGGGACCCTTCCCCATTTTGCCGCCACGCCTCGCTCCCCCCACCCCCCCGAGCAAAGTTGCCTTTCGGGCTTCGGTGATAGGCGAAGCAGGGACCGGCAGGACGGACGCCCCTTCCCCGGGACCCCCTCCCCTTCATTTGGCCGCCACGCCTCGCCTTCCCTCCCCCGAAGGGGCAAAGTTGCCTTTCGGGCTTCGGCGGCAGAGCAGCCAGGACGGACGCCCCTTCCCCGGGACCCCCACCCCTATTCTGCCGCCACGCCTTGCCTCTCCCCCCCCGCACGCCCCCCGGGGCCAAAGTTGCCGTTCGGGGCTGGGCGGGGAGCCGCAGGCGAAGCAGGGACCGCCAGCACGGACGCCCCTTCCCCTTCTTGCCCCTTCGCGCCGCCCCGACACTCACCGCGTCCGCTCCGCGTCCTCGGCGCGCCCGGCTCGCCAGCGCTCCGGCTGGCCCGCTCGCCCCGGGGCTGCCCGCCTTCTCCTTCTCCTTCCCGGCGGCGGCGGCGGCGCTGGAGGCAGGAGCGGCGCCTCTTCCGCACCAGCTGCGAAGAGCGCGGCGGAGCGAGGCAGAGGCGCTTTTAAGCCTCCCACCCCCATGTGACCAGCCGGGCGGGCGGAGGCAGCGAGGGAGGGAGGCGGCGGAGGCAGCCCGGCTTCTCCCCGAGCGGGACGCCGACGCCCCCGGAAGGAGCCCGCCGCCCCGCTGTCCCCCGCGGGATGCCCCGGGAGGAGCCGCGCCGGGCTCGGCAGGTGCGCCCGGCTGGGAGGGGGAAGGAGAGGCGTCCGGAGGGCTCCGCGGGCCGGCAGAGCATCTTCCCCCAAGCCCGGGCCCGCTGCAAGTGTGGATGGCCAGGCGGACTCGGGGCTGCAGGGGCGGCCGGCTGCCTGGTCCGCGCGCGGCCGGCGGAGACCTTCCCAAAGAAGGGAGCGGCGGGGGCAGAGGAGAAGCGGTAGCTGCCAGCGGTCGTTCCTTAAGTCCGAGGACAGAGGCCCAAGCGCGGCTCTGGGCGCCCGCTGTTCACGCCTCGATGGCCTGGAGCAACCAGTGTCCGTGGGGACGCGCGCCTGGCCCCCTCCCGGTCCTGGGAAGGCAGCTCGTTCACGTGGGCCACCTTTGCAATCTTCCCAGCCGGCTTCTGCTAAGCAAAGTCGAAGGGGGAAGCTGAGATTCACTTAACAACTATGTGATTCACTTAAGGACTGTATAGCTCTCTTAACAACCACAGTCAAAAGGATTGTAAAACCAGGGCCAGTCATGAGATGCCTCGTTTAACAACCAGAGAGCTTAGCAACTGAAATTCCGGTCCCAACTGTTGTCGTAAGTCAAGGACTGCCTAATTAAAAAAGATCACCGCAAAAAATCAAAAGGCGGCTACTTTGGAATTGGGAGGGGTCTGTCCCGTAGGAGCACATAGTCCGAATGGCCGAAATGTCCTCCAGGATAGATAGTCCTCGACTTACAACCACAATTGAGCCCAGCATTTAGGTTGCTAAGAAGGGCAGTTGTTAAGTGAGTTTTGCCCCATTTTACGACTTTTTGCCATAGTTGCTAAGTGAATCACTGCGGATTTTTTTAGTCGCATGGTTTTCCAAGTGAGTCCGGCTTTCCCATTGTCAGAAAATCACCAGAGGATCACATGACCCCGGGACACTGCAACCGTCATAAATATGAACCATGAAGCAGCCAAATTCTGATCACGTGACCTAGGGCTGCTGCAACAGTCATAAGTGTGAAAAACAGACCTAAATCGTTTTTTTCAGTGCATTGTAGCTTTGAAGGGTCACTAAATGAACTGTTATAAATCAAGGACTACCTTACGCGTTTCTCTTGGGATTTGAGATTGGCCCAAACCATTGCTGGGGGGGGGGTCCTTCAGGAATGCGGAGCCCACCGCCCAGCCTTTCACGTTCCAGGAGAGGGGCTGCTCAGAGCCATTGGCGCATTGAGCATTGATTACGCCTGGGTGAGCTTCATTTTAATGTGGCTCCAAGCCGAACGTGTTGCCAAATAAGGTTAAAACACCAATGCAACCCAGATGTAATAAACCGGAATACATAATGTAAAATCTACAACAAATTAAACCGGCGGCTGAATAAACCCAACAGGAGAATGAGCGAGGAAAATGCTTGAAAACAAAACTATCTCGCTTCCATTTAAAATACTTTGATGCCTCTTTGGGGGCAGCTCTTAATAACACGATGCGGTTACGGTTTGCATGAGAATCTCGCATGCCTCCATAAACCATGGGGCTGAAATACTTCAAGATCTTGGAAAAGAGGCAGAGCCTTAACAGGCGCTGTGGATGATGGAGCTTGAAGGCCACAGATTTTCAGAGGGTATGGCTATTGAGCCTGAGGCCTACAGAGCCTGGTTCTCCAGAAACAGATAACAGAATAACAGAGTGGGAAGAGACCCCAGAGGTCTTCTAGTCCAGCCCCCGGTTCAGGCAGGAAACCTATACAAAGTACTCGTCGACTTACAATAGTTCATTTAGTGACTGTTCAAAGTTACAACGGCACTGAAAAACTTCACACTTACAACCGTTGCAGCATCTTACTAATTACATGATCAAAATTTGGACATTTGGCAGCTGACTCATATTTATGATGGTTGCAGCGTCCTGGGATCACGTGATCGATCCCCTTTTGCGATGTTCTGACCAGCAAAGTCAGTGGGGAAGCCACATTCACTTCACAGATTTGTTACTAACTTTATGATTAACTAAGTAGTGATTCACTTAACAAACTGTAGCAAGAAAGGTGGCAAAATGGGTATAAAATTCACTTAACTGTCTCACTTAACAACACAAATTTTGGGCTCAATTGTGGTTATAAGTTGAAAACTACCTGTAACATTCTGGACATATGGCTGTCCAGTTTCTTCTTAAAATCGTCCCATGATGGAGCACCCTCAACCTCTGGAGGGAAGGCAGTCCACTGGTTAATTCATCTGGGATTATATAATAACAGAGTAACAGAGTTGGAAGGGACCTTGGAGGTCTTCTAGTCCAACCCGCTGCTCAAGCAGGAGAGTGTATACCATTCAGGACAAAAAGCTGCTCATTCTCTTCTTAAAAGCCTCCAGTGTTGGAGCACCCACAACTTCTGGTGGCAAGCCTTCCCACTGGTTAATCGTTCTCACTGTCCTGAAATTCCTCCTGAGTTCCAGGTTGCTTCTCTCCTTGATGAGCTCCCATCCGTTGCTTCTTCTCCTGCCTTGATGTTTAAGCAAGTTCACTTAAGTGAAAGAGACTCCTGCACACATCCCAGCTTGCCCTCCAGATGCACAGGGGCTGCCAACTGACTGGTAAGCTGCAAGATGCCAGTTTAATCAGGGAAGTCGCAAGTGATGGTGCCGAGTTTGGCAGTGCCACCTTCGTCCCCCGCAAGGCAACCACAATCGACACGCATCTGTGCTCAGTTTCCAGGTGCCTGGAACTGCAGCCGGTGTTGAATTAAGGATGGGCTGGTGATGGTCAGGTGGCTTTTTACTTTTTATTTTTATTCGTTCGTCAAAGTCCCACCTTTATTATTTTTGCAAATAACATATCCACCATACCTTCCTCCTCCTCTTTTCACCACATACCTATGGGGTCTTTTCCCAATGTTGAATCTGGATCCTGCACCATCTTTAAGAAGGTGCAAATCTCTGACATGAAGCGGGCTATTCCCATTGCTGGTTCTCTCCTGCCTCTGTTCCCTATTCCTGGGCACTCCAAAGCTCTCTGAGGTGGTGGGTGCAAAGCCTGGTAGATTTGAGCCCCTCCCCTCCTGAGGTGGCCCTGTGACAGGGTTGAAGTAAACATGACCAACAGAGGAGAATATTTGTAGCTCAGGGTTGAACTGGGGGCTCCTTCTTGCAGACATTTCATTACCCTAATAAGCAACATCATTAGTGCCAGAATGGAGTGGGGTTTGCAGAGAGAAGGAGGAGAACTGTGGGGTCCTTGGTGCTCTCTGAGCTCAGTTGTTTTCTTGCAGACATTTCATGACCCAACTAGGTAACATCATCAGTTCTGGGAGTTGAAGTCCACAGGTCAAGTTTGGAGAGCCCTGTCCTCGGCTCATGTGATCACCATTTGTGACTTTCTCAGCCACCTTCTAACAAGCAAAGTCAATGGGGCAAGCTGGGTTCGCTTAATGACCGCACAATTTCATTTAACAACGGCAGTGATTCTCTTAACAACCATGGCACAAAAAGGCCGTAGAATTGGGCATGTCTCACTCAACAACCGCCTTGCTTAGCAACAGAAATTCTGGATTCCCGTTGTGGTAAGTCGCGGACTAGCTTTAACGAGTTAAATTTAAATTTTAATAAGCCTCTGTAGTGATTCCCCAACTCTGCACATTTGTGTTCATTCCAAGGACTGTATAATAAGCACAATGACTGAACACACGTCGCAATGGACACACTGCAACCATCCAACAGTGCAATCTTGCAGTCTTAATGTCTTTCCAACTTTGAAGAGAAATATATTTGGTGCCTCTTACGGTCAGAAAATCCATGTCTCTTCATATCATGATTGATTCCGAGTTTTCCGTGCCCAAAGAAAAAGTCAATTCAAATCATTAAAAGCAATTGATTTTTATCGTATTAACAAAGTTTACTATATTAACCAAGTTTCAGAGACTAAATCAAAACAGACTAATAATGAAATAACCCGATATCCTCTGAATCCGCCCATCCTTTTTATGTCACCGGTTCAATCAGGTCGATGATTAACCCATTGGAAACATTTATTTAAGGCTTGCAGTGATCCTGAAATATTTTGTTTGGTTAATCTAATTGGAAGATCACAAGACACATACCAAATACTCTTTTTTCAGAATTCTTTACTATTGATCGGTTAATATGGGCCTTTCCAACTCTTTATTCCAGGGTTAAGTATGTAATATAAACCTTTGCATCAATCTTACACACAATTCAACATTATTTTATTTATTTATTTATTTATTTATTTATTTATTTATTTATTTATTTTTTATTTATTTATTTATTTTTTATTTATTTATTTATTTATTTATTTTGTCAAGCGTGTATATGATTACAGACAAAGTATAAACAAAGTATAAACATGATTGTGAATATATAAGAAGTACAAGCATGGTTTTGAGTACATGATATTTTACGAACACATGGGGACATTAGGACAGGGACGGTAGACATGATGGTGCGCTTATGCACACCCCTTACAGACCTCTTAGGAATGGGGTGAGGTCAACAGTAGACAGTCTAAGGTTGAAGTTTTGGCGGTTTGGAGAAGAAACTACAGAGTCAGGTAATGTATTCCAGGCATTCACCACTCTGTTGCTGAAGTCGAATTTTTTTGCAATCAAGTTTGGAGCGGTTTACATTAAGTGTGTATCTATTGCGAGCTCGTGTATTGTTGCGGTTGAAGCTGAAGTAGTCATTGACAGGTAGGACATTGTGGCAGATAATTTTGTGTGCTACAGTTAGGTCAGATCGAAGGCGGTGTAGTTCTAAATTTTTTAGGCCCAAAATTTCAAGTCAGGTGGCATAAGGTATTCTGTTGTGAACAGAGGAATGTAATACTCTTCTTGTGAAGTATCTCTGGACATTCTCAATTGTATTAATATCCGATATGTAGTGTGGGTTCCAAACAGATGAGCTGTATTCGAGAATTGGTCTAGCAAATGTTTTGTATGCTCTAGTTAAAAGTACAATATTACCAGAGAAGAAGCTACGCAAGATTAGGTTAACCACTCTTAATGCCTTTTTAGCTTTGTAGTTGCAGTGGGCTCTGGCACTTGGATCATTTGAGATGAGTACTCCAAGGTCCTTGACAGGGTGAGGATCGTCAACAAGGTTGTGATCATCTAGTTTGTATTTTGTGTTCTGATTATTTTTGCCAATGTGTAAGACTGAGCATTTGTTGATTGAGATTTGAAGTTGCCACTTGTTTGACCATTCTGATACATAGTCAAGGTCTTTTTGAAGGGTTGTAGTATTGTCGGTGGTGTTGAATAGTTTTACATAATCTGCGAAGAGGACACAGTTGCTTTTTATATTATCACAAATGTCATTTATGTAAAGAATAAAGAGAGTTGGTCCTGAAACGCTGCCTTGGGGAACACCACTGTTAACAGGTACAGAGTTTGATAAAGCACTTCCTATTTTGACCACTTGTTGTCTGTTTGACAGGAATGCAGTTATCCGTTTGTGCAGGGGTCCAGAAATGCCATAAGATTTTAGTTTTAGAAGTAGTTTGTCATGTACCACTGAGTCAAAGGCTTTCAGAAGTCTTTGTAAATTGCGTCTATTGCTTTGCCCTGGTCGAGTTGTATAGTCCATATGTTTTTACAGTGTAGAAGTTGCAGATTGCAGGATACATTTTTTCTGAAACCAAATTGTCTGTGAGAGAGTAGGTTGTTTGTCTCTAAGTGGAGGGTAATGGATTGGTTAATGATTGATTCCATGACTTTGCAGGTGACGCAACATAAAGAGATTGGTCTGTAATTTTCAACTAGGCTGGGGTCTCCCTTTTTGAAGATAGGGATGACCGTGGTTAGTGACCATAGGTTGGGTAGGGAGCTGGTCCTGAAAGATTTACCAAAAATTATGCTCAGAGGTTCTGATAGGGCAGTGGAAAGTTTTTTTTAAGAAGTAGGCACATAGTCCATCAGGTCCAATGGATAGAGATGGTTTTAGATTGCGTAATGCCTTTCCAACGTTGTCTTCTGTAAAGTCGGTGTGTATTAGATCAATGTAATTGTTTGTGGTTCGACTAGGAAATATTGAACATGAGTTGTTGCTGTTTACAAAGACTGAGCCAAAGAATGTGTTAAAGAGGTTGGCTTTAACGGTTTCATCATTATATTCTTTATTGTTAGGTCCTTTTAGGGGTGGGATGGTTCTCTTTAAGTTTGTTGTTTACAAAATTGTAGAATGCACAGTTGGATTTTGTGTGCAGGAGGTTTTCCTCTTGATTGGTATGATAATTGGTGCATTCAGTCTTTATTTGTTGGCATAAGTTTTTGTAGCAGCTTTTGTAGTTGGCTATGTAGCCAGTTTTGTTTTTTTGCCAAAGAGGTTTTTTTTTTTGCTTGGAGCTTCCTTATTGTTATGGGTAGTTTGTTCTTCCTGTTTTTGAGAGTTATTACTGGTACATATAGTTTAATGACTCTTTTGACTTCAACTTTAAGTAAGAAAATGTTATAATGGTCTTTGGCAGTATTACAGCCAGTGAATAGGGTTTGCCAATGAAGAGATGAGAGGTCAGTATTTATGAGATCATAGTTAGCTTTTTTAAAAATTATAATTGGGGATCCCATCATTATGTTGATTTTTGTAAGGGTTTATATTGAGATAGAAGTCAATCATGCTGTGATCACTGTTTTATTTGTAATCCATAAATTGAGTTTGAACTGTTACAGAAGATGAGATAAAAGCAGTTGTTGAGTCTAGTGTTGTTGGTTACTAGTTGATCCAGTCCCAGATTAGTTCCAGCATTGTACAGGGTTGAATGTATAGGTTCTGTTGTACATTCATTGAGGGACCATTTGATAAGAGGTAGATTTAGGTCGCCAAGAAAGATGAGAGGGTGTGGGCTGGAGGCTGCCCACGTTAGAAGTGAGGTTAACTTATTCGCATGTTCGATGTCGTAGTCTGGGGCTCTGTAACATAATAGAAATCGTAATGTGGTCTTTAAAGATAGCTCACAGATGATGGTCTCAGGAAGAGCAAATTTGTGTGTAAGTTGGATGTTTTTTAGATTTAAGGACTTTTTGTAAAAGATAGCAACACCGCCTCCTCTACGGAGTTCTCGATCAGACCGGTAAACATGATAGTTTCGTTCTACGATAATGGAGTCAGGGAGGGATGCGTTCAGCCACGTTTTGCAGACAAATATAATGTCAAAATTGGTCATATTTAATAGGAGGAGGAATTCAGGCATTTTATTTACAAGACTTCTTGCATGAAGTAGCTTGCATTTAAGGTCTTTAGTAGTAGTAGTGGCAGTAGGAGTGGCAGGTAGCAAGGTAGTTAGGTCAGTAGTAGCGAGGTAGTTAAGGTCAGTAGTGGCTGTAGAAGTGGCAGGTAGTCAGGTAGTATGGGGCATGCGTGCCTAGTTTTGGATGATGGGAGGTTGGATGTTAGGATGTGGGCTGTGAAATTTGCTTTTGATACAGTCTGCACGGTAGTCTATATATAAGTCAGTCTCACCATTGTCTTGATGTCTATGCTACAAATAATCTCTTCTATTGGTGGTGGTAGCTTTAGAAATTGTGAAAACCATTTCAAAATAAAAACAGTTCAAAAAATACCCCCCCCCCAAACGTACAGATAGTCCTTGACTTACAACAGTTCATTTAGTGACTATTCAAAGTTACAACGGCATGGAAAAAGTGACTTATGACTGTTTTTCATAGTTACAACCTTTGTAGCATCCCTATGTGATGTGATCAAAAGTTGGACATTTTGGCAACTGGTTCATGTTTCTGAATGATTCACTGAACAAGAAAGTGGCAAGAAAAGTTATAAAATGGGGCAAACTCTCTTAACAAATGTTTCACTTAGCAACATAAATTTTGGGCTTGATTGTGGTCAGAACTAGAGGACTACTTGTATAGAGATGGCAGAGAAAACAAACCTAGATGGGAATGAGGAGAAGAGTAGCAAAGATGATTAGGGGACTGGAGGCTAAAACATGATGAACGTTTGTATGAACTGAGTATGTCTATTTTAACAAAGAGAAGGACTGAGGGTGACAGGATAGCAGTCTTCCAATATTTGAGGGGCTGCCCCAAAGAAGAGGAGGGGGTCAACCTATTCTCCAAAGCATCAGAGGGCAGGACAAGAAGCAACGGATGGAAAATATTCAAGGAGAGAAGCAACCTGGAACTAAGGAGAAACTTCCTAACATTGAGAACAATTAACCAGTGGAATGGAAGTTGCCTCCAGTAGTTATGGGTGTTCCAACACTGGAGGTTTTTAAGAAGAGACTGGACAGTCATTTGTCTGAAATGGTATAAGGTCTTGCTTGAGCAGAGGGTTGGACTAGAAGACCTCCAAGGTCCTTTCCAACTATATGATTCTGTAATTCTGTTAATCAGTGGAATGGCTTACCTTCAGAAGTTGTGGGTGCTCCATCACTGGAGGTCTTCAAGAAGAGACTGGACAGCCATTTGCCCAGTATGGTATAAGGTTTCCTCCTTGAGCAGGGGGCTGGATTAGAAGACCTCCAAACTCCAACTCTCTTATTCTGAGAAGGAAGAATATGAGATGTTCTTCCTAAAGACATTTCATAGCCTCATATAGATGCCACAAAAGACTTCTTTTTGGTATTCCTCAGCTTTGTCAATCAGTGCATCTTGTATTCCTTGGTCATTTCTAAAACCACCTTGAACATCTGGTATCTCCCTTTAGGCCTGTAATCGGTGCTGCATGATCCTAAGCATTATTTTGCTAGTATGCAAATTTAAGGATACTGTATGATCGTTTGCACAATCCATTGACTCTGCTTTGGCATTAGTGTAGTATGCAACACACTTTCCTCCTTCTCTTTTCCCCACAACAACAACAATGTTGGGCTGAGAGAGAGGGACTGACCCAAGGTTACCCAGCCAGCTTTTGTGCCTAAGGTGGGACTAGAACTCACCATCTCCTATTGATTGGCTCAAAATCACCCATCCAGCTTTCATATCTAAGGCAGGACTAGAACTCCGTCTCCTGGTGATTGGCCCAAAGTCCCCCAGGCGGCTTCCATGCCTAAGAAGGAACTAGAACTCACAGTCTCCTTGGAATTGGGCCAAAGTCACCTAGCCAGCTCTCATGCCTAAGGTGAGACTAGAACACACCATCTTTCCTGGTGATTGGCCCAAGGTCACCCACCCGGCTTTCATGTCTAAGGCAGGACTAGAACTCACGTCTCCTGGTGATTGATCCAAAGTCACCCAGCCAGCTTTCATACCTAAGGTGGGTCTAGAACTCATCATCTCCTATTGATTGGCCCAAAATCACGCAGCTGACATTCGTGCCTAAGGCTGAACCAGAATTCACAGTTTCCTGGTGATTGGCCCAAAGTCACCCAGCTGGCTTTGATGCCTAAAGCAGGACTGGAACTCAGTGTCTTCCAGTTTCTAGTCTGGTGACTTCAGCACTAGAGCAATTCCTGATCTTCTTCTTCTTGAAAACGGAAGCATATGTTCAAGTTTGTATCATAGAAACTGGTTGGCTTTGCACTGGCTCGATGCAGAATTTACACATGAGCAGTCTGCTTCATAATTAGCCTCTGGCCACGTCTTTGGTGTCATAACTCAGCTCTTCCACCTCCTTCTACTACTAATGTAGTCAGTTTGATTTGTGCACACTGTTTGATAATGGCGCCCTTTTAGATGTTTGAAGAATGTTTTAGCAGTGAAGAAATCATTAGGTTGGCAGAAATTGTTACATTATTCTCTTTTTTGTTTCTTAGGCTGGACAACCCTACAAAGTTTTCCTCCTCGCTCGGTCCAACATTGGCCTTGCGGCTCTCACCATAAGTAGAACATGTCGTATGTCCCATCAATGTCAAAATGAACTTCTCCATCACATGAGCAGAACATCTTATATGTTCCATCAACGTTAGAGTGAATTTGGCAATCTTCTCTCCTTCTGCATTAGGGGTTGCAGCATAATCTTGGACAATGGTCATATCGAAGAGCTGTCCAGATTGATATTTAGTACTATCCACACTGTGGTAGTTGATCGGTTGGAGAATGCCAGCTCCTGCATGAGGCAATCTTTGCTGTGGGTGTAAAGGGGGCGTTTCTCTTTTTCCCCACCTTTTTTCTTCTGTGGACTCTGTGTGCTGTTTGCAATTTACCTCAGGATTTATTTATTTATTTATTTATTTATTTATTTATTTATTTATTTATTTATTTATTTATTTATTTATTTATTTATTTATTTATTTATTTATTTATTTATTTATTTATTTATTTATTTATTATGGTGTTCTTATATGCCGCCCAACTCCCGAAGGACTCAGGGCGGCGTACAACAGAGAAAATACAAGACACCAATTTATAAAAATCACATTAAAAAGAGATATAAAAATTAAAAATACAATGTTTAAAAACCTCCAGTACCCATTCAATAACCATACATACTTGGGGGGTGAGCTCGAGTGGATTAAGCTGTCCCCTCCACCTGCAGGAAGAGCCATGTCTTGACAGCTTTTCGGAAGGCCAGCAGAGTGGGGATAGTTCGGGTCTCTGGGGGAAGTTGGTTCCAGAGCACGGGGCCTGCCACAGAGAAGGCTCTCCCCCTAGGGCCCGCCAGGCGGCATTGCTTGGCCGACGGGACCTGGAGGAGGCCAACTCTGTGGGCCCTAACCGGTCGAAGGGAAGTATGAGGCAGAATGCGGTCCCGGAGATAACCTGGTCCTAAGCCATGAAGGGCTTTAAAGATGGTGATCAACACCTTGAATTGGACCCTGAGACCGATGGGCAGCCAATGCAGCTGGCGGAGTATAGGTGTCACGTGGGTGTACCTTGGCACCCTGTGTCACAGGATGCTCCTGTGTTCCCGACTATCTGGTCTGCTCCTGCATGAGGCAATCTGTACCTTGGTAAGGCCACACCTGGAATCCTGCATCCAGTTTTGGTCACCACATTACAAAAAAGATATTGAGACTTTGGAAAAAGTGCAAAGAAGAGCAACTAAGATGATTAAAGGCCTGGAGACTAAAACATATGAAGAACAGTTGCTGGAATTGGTTTTGGTTAGTCTGGACAAAAGAAAGACTAGGGGAGACATGATAACAATATTCCAGTATTTGAGAGGCTGCCACAAAGAGGAGGGGCACCTTGACACTAATCAAGCAGAGAAGCAATCTGGAATTAAGGAGAAACTTCCTAACAGTTAGAACAATTAACCAGTGGAACTGCCTGCCTCCAGAAGTTGTGGGTGCTTCATCACTGGAGATTTTTAAGAAGAGACTGGACAGTCATTTCTGTGAAATGATATAAGGTCTCCTGTTTGAGCAAGGGGTTGGACTAGAAGACCTTCAAGGTCCCTTCCAGCACTATTCTCATGATTGATTGGTTGATTGATTGATTGAAGTTATTCCACTGATTAATTAGATATTGTTCCTTGCAAAGAATGGTCTGCTTGGAGTAAAGATGTTTTGTGTTGTGGTATGGTGGCCAAAATAGGCCAGAATGGTTGGTAATGATTGTTGATCTTAGCAAGAATTCCGTGTCTGTGACTTCAGTATAACTAACTCTACGAACAAAGCTATTCTTTATCTACCTAGGTTATCCTAAAGTATAACAAAAATTGGGAGTCTGGTAGCCTCTTTTCAGAGTAACACATTTTATTGGAAGCCACAGGTTTCTCCTCAAAGGGGAATTTGGAAGCCTCCCTTGACCATGTCTTTGAAGACCAGCAGAGCTTTGAATGGACCCATCTGGAAATGACCACAGAAGTTTGTGACTTGGAAGGTAAAATGGAAAAACAGCCCGGAATATAAATTAACAGATGGAAAAGAAGAAAGGAAAACCATAATACATGATGTGTCCATGAAACGAAGAGAAAAGGGAAGGATGCAACAGGACCTCTACTGGTCATTTCCAGGTGGGTCCATCTGAATGAAGGTGGTCATATCCCATAGGATGGAGTTAGTGAAGACAAGCAGAAAGGTGTTGCCTTAATTATGACTGAAAGGGCTATAAATGGATACTTTGCTGGATGGAATGGTATCATTCTAACTCAACCGTGGCAACTTTAAGATGGGTGGACTTCAACTCCCAGAATTCCCCAGCCAGCTTGTGTGGACTTCAACTACCAGGATTCTGCTGGTTGGGATCCCGCTCTCTCAACGTTTGGAGGTCGAGTGTTTCTCAATTGGGGCAACATTAAGATGGGTGGACTTCAACTCCCAGAATTCCCCAGGCAGCATGAGAGTTGAAATCCACCCATCTAATAATAATAATAATAATAATAATAATAATAATAATAATAATAATAATAATAATAATAATAATAATAATAATAATAATAATAATAATAATAATAATAATAATAACCACCACCACCACCACCACCAGCACCACCACCACCACCACCACCGAGTTGGAAGGGACCTTGGAGATCTTCTAGTCCAACCCCCTGCTTAGGCAGGAAACCCTACACTACTTCAGACAAATGGTTATCCAACATCTTCTTAAAAACTTCTTAAAGTGTTGGAGCATTCACAACTTCTGGAGGCAAGCTGTTCCACTGATTAATTGTTCTAACTGTCAGGAAATTCCTCCTCATTTCCAGGTTGAATCTCTCCTTGTTCAGTTTCCATCCATTATTCCTTGTCTGGCCTTGAGGTGCCTTGGAGAACAGCCTGACCCCCTCCTCTCTGTGGCAGCCCCTCAAATATTGGAACCCTGCTATCATGTCTCCCCTGGTCCTTCTTTTCATTAAACTAGACACACCCAGTTCCTGCAACCATTCTTGAAGTTGCGGTGTTGAGAAACACAGATCTAGGTTGTTGTAGATGCTTAGAAAGACTTGATAGGTTGGTGAGAATTGCTAGTTATGCTTTAATATCGAGTGATAATGGAAAAATCAAAGATTAGTTCTCAGGGGAAAAAGCTAAGAAACAAATGCGGTATGAGGATTTTTTTCCGAGTTAGGTGACAAAATGGAACAAATAGTATGTGACGAGAGAATTCAGAAAAAAGATTGGGCCTCAAAGACTCCGGAATGAATGAGAATTATGACTGGGTGATGAGTGTTGGACTAAAGATTTAAACATGGTTTAAGAAATATATCTACAGTTTAAGCATGGCTTGATTCATAGGCATGCATGGCAAGGAAAGGAATACATGTTTGTCCTCGTCTTACGACCACAGTGGAGCCCAAAATTTCAGTTGCTAAGCTAGACAGTTGTTAAGTGAATTTTGTCCCCTTTTGCAACCTTTCTGGCCATAGTTGTTATGTGAACCATTGCAGCTGTTAAGTTAGTCACACGGTTGTTAAGTGAATCTGGCTTTCCCCATTGACTTTGCTTGTCAGAAGGTCGCAAAAGGGAATCATATGACATTGCGACCATCATAAATATGAGTCAGTTGCCAAGTATCCAAATTTTGATCACGTGACCATAGGGATGCTGCAACGGTCGTGCTGTTGTGCCTTTGAACGGTCACTAAATGAACCATTGGAAGTCCAGCGCTACCTGTAAAAGGAAGAAGTTGAAACTCCAAGGAAGTAGATTTGGAGTTAGATTTTGGAATGTTCTGACAGGAAGCCTCATTGGGCTTTACCGGAAATCCTCAGATGAAGGCTGGACGGTCATTGGTCTAAAACGCTTTAGCAGACCTTGCATAGAAGAGGGGGCTGGACCCCCATGTCTCTTCAGTTCCCCTCCTATGCTATGTGAAAGAAACTGGTTTGGAAAGCAGAATGACTGTAGGACGAGATCATATAGATTGGACCTCTGCTAACTCTGGGAACAACTTCTTGAGGTTGCTTGATCTCCTAGAATACCTGAAGTCGATCAAATCACAAATGGAATCCATGAAGGCAAAGTGGATGGGTCAGAAGGAAGGCTGAGTACACAGAACATAGAATAACAGATCTGGAAGGGACCTTGGAGGTCTTCTAGTCCAACCCCCTGCTCGAGCAGGAGACCCCTATACCATTTCAGACAGGTGGCTGTCCAGTCTCTTCTTAAAAGCCTCCAGTGATGGAGCACCCACAACTTCTGGAGGGAAGTTGTTCTACTGGTAAATTGTTCTTACTGTGAGGAAATTTCTCCTTAATTCCATGTTGCTTCTCTCCTTGATTAGTTTCCATCTGTTGCTTCTTGTCTTGCCTTCTCGGGTGAATAGGTTGACCCCCCTCTTCTTTGTAGCAGCCCCACCCATATATTAGAAGATCATATCCTATTACCCCTAGCCCTACTTTTCATTAAACTAGGCATATTCAGTCCCTGTTCTTCCTATGCATTAGCCTCCAGGCCTTACTCCTCTTGGTTGCTCTTCTCTGCACTCTATCCAGAGTCTCAACTTGGGAACATTGTGGTTGAGGGGGGTCGATGAGATGCTGAAAAGAGAGGGGTGGGAACCGCCAGAGGCAGCTGAGGAATCAAAGTGGCAACAAGGGAGAAGGGGAGGAAGGGTGGTGGGGAACTTTGATTGGTCCTGGTGGGAACACGATGTAGTTTATCTTTAATGCCCTTATCTCAGTCCTTTAATGTCTTATGCTGAGTTTCGGTTGCTGCATGTCTTCATTTTATTATTCCTAAAGGGAAGCGGTGATGGGTATATGGAGCTAAGCACATACATCTGTCTTTATGTATATATGTATGACTTCCAACCTGAGTGAAAAAGCGAGGAGGACTTTATGAAAATATACTGCAAATGATTCCCTCATCGCTTGTACGTATTCTACCTTTTAAAGAATTCATGAGCAGCATCCAAGTTCAGTTAATCCTAACAAACCATGGATGGAGCTTCAATCACATGGTCCTGGCTACTATCTTGGCTTTTACACACACACACACACACACACACACACACACAGAGAGAGAGAGAGAGAGAGAGAGAGAGAGAGAGAGAGAGAGAGAGAGAGAGAGAATGTCACCCCATCTTCCAACAGAAAAAGCATTGGGAAGAGCAGCGTGGAAGGAAGATTATTGTGCAGAACACGACAGGTTGAATTAAGATTGCGGTTAAATTTATGGTTCTCCATACAAGTGGACTTCGACTTATGGCAACAGTGGAGCCCAAAGTTTCTGTTGCTAAGCGAGTCAAGTGAGTTTTACCCCATTTTTGGCTACAGTTGTTAAGTGAATCACTGCAGTTGCTACCGTATTTTTTGGAGTATAAGACGCACTGGAGTATAAGACGCACCTTAGTTTTGGGGGAGGAAAATAGGGGAAAAAATCTGCCTACCAGGTATTCATCTGGCTAGCGTCCTTAGTCTGGTCAGCTTCAGCACATTATTTTATCCCCTGGTTAGGGCTGAAAAAACTTTTTCAGAGAAGTAGGAATGAAAACAAGCCTGCAAAGATGGAGTAGGAAGCTGGGAAGATCGTTAGCACCTCCTTAGGGCTGGGGAAAAAAGCTTCGGAAAAGCTACATTCAGAGTATAAGACGCACCCAAATTTTCAGCCTCTTTTAGGGAGGAAAAGGGTGCGTCTTATACTCCGAAAAATACGTTAAGTTAGTCACATGGTTGTTAAATGAATCTGGCTTCCCCATTGACTTTGCTTGTCAGAAGGTTGCAAAAGGGGGTCACGCGAACCCTGGGGCCCCTGCAACCATCACAAATGTGAGTCAGTTGCCAAGCCTCTGAATTATGATCATGTGACCATGGGAATGCTGCAACAGTCTGAAGTGTGGAAAACAGTCACAAGTCACCTTTTTTCAGTGCTGGGAATATCTGGTGAAATATTTTCAGTGTTGGAAGGGACCTTGGAGGTCTTCTAGTCTAACCCCCTGCACAAGGGTTCCATTCTGGACAAATGGCTGTCCAGTCTCTTCTTGAAAACCTCCATTGATGGAGCACCCACTACTTCTGGAGGCACGCTGTATGTCTGTCCATTCGTCCATCCATCTTCTACCTTGTCTGTCTATCATATGCACCTTATCTATCTAATACCATGTTTCCTTGAAAATAAGACTGGGTCTTATATTAATTTTTACTCCAAGAGGGTTTAGGGCTTATTTTCCGGTTAGGTCTTATTCAGAGAAATACGACATTAAATGCGTCCGTTTCGCTGACGATCTTAACGGGTGTT
Organism: Diadophis punctatus similis; assembly: GCA_023053685.1. Classification (NCBI taxonomy): domain Eukaryota; kingdom Metazoa; phylum Chordata; class Lepidosauria; order Squamata; family Dipsadidae; genus Diadophis; species Diadophis punctatus. Next base: position 5,684,412 of record JALIGW010000032.1, on the reverse strand, counting down.
TATTTTTGGGCTGGGACTTATATTATGAGCATCCTGAAAAAACCATGCTAGGCTTTATTTTCCAGTTAGGTTTTATTTTCAGGGGAACACGGTAGAATCCTATGGCTGGAAGGGATCTTAGAGGTCTTCTAGTCCAACCCCCTGATCCGGTCAGGAGTCTGTACCATCCTGGTCAAATGGTTAGCAATCTCTCCCTGCTATGTCTCCATCTGTTGCTTCTTCTCCTGCCTTCAGATGCTTTGGCGAATCGATTGAACAGATTAAAAAGTAGGTTTTAGGACTATGGAGAGTGAAGCCGAGATCATTTGCATCCTGCAGAAATAATTTCCTTTCCACTTTGCCCTCGGTACATACACACACACTTGATGCTGTTATTCCTTTCCGTGTCTGCACATACTCAGCCTCTATTTGTGGTTATTTTCCTGATGGAAGCAGCAGCTGATGGCCAAGCCATAAAGGTGCAGTTTATAAAAGCAGCAGGAAAAAACCGCCCCTCCAGGGCAGCTGCAAGCGAAGAGAAGCGGGGAAGACAGATGATGGCTTGTAGATCACTGGGGAGGTTCTCCATTCCTGCAGTGCCACCTGCTGGCAGGGCCCATGGTGGGCCTGGGGAAAGGAAGAGGGGGAGGGCGAAGAGGAGGAGGAAGATAGGGAGGGGAGAGAGAGAAAGAAGAGGGGAATTAGGAGGAGGGGCAGGAGGGGGAGGGGAAAGAGGAGGAGGAAGAGGGAGAAGTAAGAGGAGGATGGGGAGGGGAAAGGGAAAGGAGGAGGAGGAGAAAGGAGGAGGAAGGCGATGGGGAGGGGAAAGAGAGGAAGAGGAGGGGAAGGAGGAAGGAGGAGGATGGGGAGGAGGAGGAAGGAGAAATCCAGGCAGGGTGGGAGGTCTCTGTTTTCTTAAAACCAACCTGCTGCATCTTCTCCAAAGCAAAGCAGACAGAATGAAAGAAAGATTAAAAGAGGTTTTACATTTCCTGTTTTTCTGTGCAACTCTTCAGTTAGATAAGAAACATATTTAAGTTGAATATTCATATCACCACAATACAAAAAAAGGATGTTGAGACTTTGGGAAGAGTGCAGAGAAGAGTGATAAAGAGGATTAGGGGACTGGAGGCTAAAATATATGAAGAACAATTAAAGAATTGGGTATGTCTAATTTAATGAAAAGAAGGACTAGGGGTAACATGATAGCAGTGTTCCGATATTTGAGGGGCTGTCACAAAGAAGAGGGGGTCAACCCAGGGGTGAAATTCAGCAGGTTCTGGAGAACCGGTAGCGGGAATTTTGAGTAGTACGGAGAACCGGCAAATACCGGTTTGGGTGGGAATGGAGATTTTGCAATATCCTTCCCCTGCCACGCCCACCAAGCCACGCCCACAGAACCGGTAGGGAAAAATTTTGAATTTCACCCCTGGGTCAACCTGTTCTCCAAAGCACCTGAAGGCAGGACAGGAATAAATGGATGGAAACTCATCAAGGAGAGAAGCAACTTGGAATTAAGGTGAAACTTCCTAACAGTGAGAATAATTAACCAGTGGAACAGAAGTTGTGGGTGTTCCCACACTGGAAGTTTTTAAGAAGAGATTGGACAACAATTGTCTGGAATGGTATAGGGCAGGGGTGTAAAAATCAATTAAAATACCTTTGTTACCTAGAAAACATACTGTTCAATTTAGAAATGGAATTTGTGATATAAAAACAATAAAAATAGTAAAATAGAAGTTGTGGGTGCTTCATCACTGAAAGCTTTTAAGAAGAGACTGGACAGCCACTTGCCCGGAATAGTATAGGGTCTCCTGCTTGAGCAGGGGGTTAGACTAGAAGACCTCCAAGGTCCCTTCTAACTCTCTTGTTCTGTTGCTTTGTTAAGATGTCCCCATGAAAAGGCGAATTCAACTGGGGCGAATAGTTTTTAATAAATGAGGTTTCAGGCAAGGTTCCTTGGCCAACAATGTTGCCTTCAGAAGATGTGACAAAAGAACTTTCCAGGAATGGATGGACTGGGTGGGGGGAGGGAGGAAGCCCCCTTTCAGCTGAAATGGTCTCAAGGAACCCCTGCGGTTGCTGGAGATCCTGACCTAGCAAAAGTCTAACCTGGAATCCTTTAAATGTTCACTTGTGATAAGTGAATGCTGGAAATATTTCCTTGCTTGGAATAGAGGTTGTCCTTGCTTAATGACTGGTTGCTTAGTGACCATTTGAAGTTACAACGAACTTTCTTAGATCTAATTATAATTCAGTCTGGAATCAGAGAGAGAGAGAGAGACAGACAGACACAGACAGACACAGAGAGAGAGACACACACACACAGAGAGAGACATGCACACATGAATCACGTGATCACATTTTGGACACTCACACTTATGGCCATTTGCAACATCCTATAGTCACTACATTTTTCAGTATTTGTGGCTGGTTTCTAGCCAAAAATGCCCATTAAGGATAATGGGTTTATTTCACAACCGCTGCCGGGTTCATTTAACAACTGTGGCATTTATTTAACGATGACCACAAAAAGGTTGTAAAATGGGGCACAGCCACACCGTGACTCTGGCTTAACAACCACCATGACTTACGACGGTAATTCTGGGCTCAATTAAAGTCATAAGTCGAGAACCACTTGCACTTTACGTTAAGGCTGTGCAAAACGCTGCATGCGTAAACCCCTCCCTGGGCTTCTGCATCCCAACCGAAACATCTGCATTCCAGATATTTTGTCCTCGTACAGAACGAAACGCAGCTGTTCCAGGCAGATGGAAAAAGACACACCGGGAGATTTCAATCAATCTAACAAACAAATAAAAGAAACCATAAATTTCTTTTGGGGAAGTGAGTGTGCATCAATGCAGATGGTCCTCGACTTACGACCGCAACTGAGCCCCACATTTCTGTTGTTAAGTGAGTTTTGCCCCATTTTGCAACCTTTCTTGCCCCAGTTGTTAAGTGAATCACTGCAGTGGTTAAGTTAGCAACACTGTTGTTAAGTGAATCCGGCTTCTCCGTTAACTTTGCTTGTCAGGAGGTCCCAAAAGGAGGTCACGTGACCTCGGGACACTGCAACCGTCATAAATATGAGTCAGTTGCCAAGCGTCCGAATTTGGATCATATGACTATGGAGATTCTGCAGTGGTCATAAGTGTGAATGGTCATCGGTCACTTTTTTCAGTGCCGTTGTAACTTTGAACGGTCACTAAATGAACCGTTGTAAACCGAGGACTACCTGTAGTTATGGCAGCCGAGGGTGAGCAGAGCAAAAGAGTGGGGCAGCCGCGGAGATGATTAGTGGGTGGGCAGTCTGTCACACCTAAGAGAGAGGAGACGGGACAAGACACTTGAACTAAATACGCCCCCCATGCCCCCCTCCGCAAATAGATTCTGCCATCCCTGTGGATTTTATTATGGCTGGACCATGTCAGGTGCAAGGAGAATCAGGTGAGCTCCCGTTAAGACCCAGTTCAGATTTAGATTTAGATTTATTATTAGAGTTGGAAGGGACCTTATAGGTCATCTAGTCCAACCCCCTGCTCAAGCAGGAGTTCCTACACCATTTGAGACAGATGGCAGTCCAGTCTCCCCTTGAAGGTCGCAAGTGTTGGGGCTCTCACAACCTCCGCTGGCAAGCTGTTCCACTGGTTGATCGCTCTCACCGTCAGAAAGTTTCTCCTCACTTCCAGGTTGAATCTCTCCTTGGTCAGTTTCCATCCATTATTCCTTGTTTGGCTTTCTGGTGCCATAGAGAACAGCCTGACCCCCTCCTCTCTGTGGCAGCCCCTCAAGTATTGGAACACTGCTATCATGTCACCCCTGGTCCTTCTCTTCGCCAGACTGGCCAAGCTCAGTTCCTGCAACCGCTCTTCGTATGTTTTATTTTCCAGACCCTTTATCATCCTGGTTGCTCTCTTCTGCACTTTCTCTAGGGTTTCAATGTCTTTTTTGTAGTGTGGTGACCAAAACTGGATGCAGTACTCTAGGTGTGGTCTGACCAAGGCTTTATAGAGTGGTACTAGTACCTCTCTGGTCCTTGATTGTATCCCTCTATTTATGCAGCTCAGGACTGCGTTGGCCTTTTTGGCTGCTGCTGCACACTGCTGGCTCATATTTAGTTGGCTGTCTACCAAGACTCCAAGATCCCTCTCACAATCGCTGCTATTGAGTGTGGTTTCACCCAGTTTGTATGTGTATTTTTGATTCTTCTTACCTAGGTGTAGAATTTTACTTTTCTCCGTGTTAAATTTCATTTTATTTGTTTGGGCCCAGTGTTTGAGTCTGTCAAGGTCCCTCTGGATTTTGAGTCTGTCCTCTGGGGTGTTTGCTACTCCTGCCAGCTTGGTATCGTCTGCAAATTTGGTTAGTTCTCCTGCTATTCCCTCATCTAGGTCATTTATGAAGATATTAAAGAGTACTGGGCCTAGGACGGAACCTTGTGGTACGCCACTGCTTACTTCTCTCCATGTGGACTTAGAGCCATTGAGGACTACTCGTTGGGTACGGTTGGTCAGCCAGTTGTTAATCCATCTGGTTGTGTAGCTGTCTATCCCGCTTTTTTCTAGCTTATGAAGAAGTAGGTTGTGGTCTACTTTGTCAAATGCTTTGCTGAAGTCCAGGTATATGATGTCTACTGCATTTCGCTGGTCTACTAATTTGGTCACAGTGTTGAAAAATGAAATGAGGTTGGTTTGGCATGACTTGTTCTTAACAAATCCGTGTTGGCTGTTGGTTATTACTTGGTTTGTTTCTAGATGATGTGAGATCTGGTTTTTAATTATTTTTTCCAGTATTTTCCCAGGTATTGATGTTAGGCTGATTGGTCTGTAGTTTCCTGGGTCTGTTTTTTTACCTTTTTTGTAGATGGGGACCACATCAGCTCTTTTCCAGTCCTCGGGGAGTTCCCCTGTGTTCCAGGATTTGTGGAAGATGTGGTGCAGTGGTTCCGAAATGACTTCTGCTAGTTCTTTTAGGACTCTGGGGTGTAATCCATCAGGTCCTGGTGCTTTGTATTCATTAAGTTCAGATAGGTGATCTCTTACTGTATTTTTGCTTAGGTTGAGTCTTGCTTCGAATCTGTTTTTTATATTTGTGTTGCTGGGTAGTTGAGCTGCAGTTTCCTTTTGTGTGAAGACTGATGCGAAGAATGTGTTCAGTAGCTCTGCTTTGTCTGTGTTGTCTGTTACTTCTTTGCCGTCTTCTCTCCTTAGTGGACCAACTGTTTCTTTGATTTTTTTTCTTGTTGTTTATGTGTTGGAAGAAGCTTTTTTTGTTGTCTTTGACTTTTGTTGCGAGTCTTTGTTCATTCTGGGCCTTTGCTGTCCTGATTTTTTCTTTACAGATTCTGGCTGTCTGTTGGTACTCTGCCTTGGTTATGTGCCCATCTTTCCATTTTTTGTATTTATCTTTTTTTTCATTCAGTTTATCGGTGAGGTCTTTGTTTAGCCATGCTGGTTTCCTTTTGGATTTCTTGTTTTTCTTCCTCATCGGTATTGTGGTGTTCTGGGCTTTTAAGATCATGTTTTTTAGGATCTCCCAGGCTTCTTGAGTTGTTTTACCCTTTAGTACTTTCATCCAAGGGAACTTCCCCAAGTTTTCTCTGAGTTTATTGAAGTTGGCTTTTTTGAAGTCTGGGATATAGGTGTTGTTATGTTCAGTTATTTGTGTTTGCTTTATGGTGAATTTTAGTATTACGTGGTCACTCTCGCCAAGTGTTCCTGCAGCTTCAACTCCTTCTATTGTTTCTTCTCTGTTTGTAAGTATTAAATCCAGTATGGTTGCCCCTCTAGTTCCCTCCTCCACTTTTTGGACAATGAAGTTGTCAGCTAGGCTGGTTAGGAATCTGTTAGATTTCTCACTTGGTGCTGAGTTGGTTTTCCAGTTGATATCCGGGTAGTTGAAGTCTCCCATTATTACAATGTTGTTTTTCTTGTATATGTTATTTAGCTGGTTGGTAAAAAGGGTGTCCATTGTTTCTGTTTGGTTTGGTGGTCTGTAGTATACTCCTATTGTTGTGTCGTTCTTTTTTTCTTTTATGTTGACCCATATGCATTCTAATGGGTTTTCTTCCTTGGTTACTTGTAGCTCTGTAGCTACATAGTGGTCCTTTATATACAGTGCAACACCACCTCCTTTTTTATGTGATCTGGTTTTTTTGAAGAGTTTGTATCCTTTTATCTGTGTGTTCCAATCGTGTGATTCATCCCACCAAGTTTCTGTTATTCCGACTATGTCATGTGTACCTTCGTGCATTAATATTTCAAGTTCACCTTGTTTATTCCCTAGGCTTTGTGCATTTGTGTAGAGGCATTTGAGTTATTTGTGCCTGGTTGTGGGTGTTCTTTCATTGTCTCTTATTTGTCGTTTGAGTTTGTTTTCTTCCCCATCCCTTTTTGGTTCATTGTTTGTTTTGTTTGCTTGGGGTCCATGCTTGGAGTTGGGCCCCGGGGATCCTGTAGATTGGTCACCCTCCCCTCGCGATTTTAGTTTAAAGCCCTCCTGACAAGTTGGGCCAGTCTTTTTCCGAGGACATTCTTCCCAGTCTTTGTGAGATGTAACCCGTCCCTTGCCAAAAGTCCATCTTGGAGGTAGTGCAGTCCGTGGTCTAGGAATCCAAAGTTTTTTTGGTGACACCAACCCTTTAGCCAGTGGTTTACTTGTAGGATTCTTTGTTCCCTTGCTGGGTGTTGTCCTCTTGTTGGTAGTATGGATGAGAAGACTACTTGCGCACCTAGGTTTTTGACGTTCAGATTATTTATTCCTCGTGCCCATAGAGGGACTCCTCGACTTATGCCACAAATGGAACCAGAATTTCTGTTGCTAAGCAAGACACTTGATAAATGACTCGCACCTGATTTTATGACCTTTGTGTCATGGTTGTTAAGCGAATCTCTAGCTGTTAAGTGAAGAGCAACAAAGATGATTAGGCGACTGGAGACTAAAACATACGAAGGACGGTTGCAGGAATCGCGCATGTCTAGTTTAATGAAAAGAAGGAATAGGGGTGACATGATAGCAGCCTTCCAATATTTGAGGGGCTGCCCCAAATAAAAGAGGGGGGTCAAATTATTCCAGAAAGCACCTGAAGGGAGGACAAGAAACAATGGGTGGAAACTAATCAAGGAGAAAAGCAACCTGGAACTAAGGAGAAATGTCCTGATAGTGAGAACAATTAACCAGTGGAACTGCCTGCCTCCAGTAGTTGTTGGTGCACCAACACTGGAGGTTTCTAAGAAGACACTGGACAGCCATTTGTCTGAAATGTTGTAGGGTTTCCTGCCCAAGCAGGGGGTTGGACTAGAAGACCTTCAAGGTCCCTCCCAACTCTGTTATTTACCTTCTAAAAACATAATGATGGATCAGTTACATCCATAAAGATTTATCTGTTTGCAGTGGCCAGATTGTGGCATTTGAGACACACACTTCTCTGTGTACAGAAAGAAATGGTGTGACATTTGCAGGCCAAACCACATTTCCCTAATGTTGATGTTCTCCTAATATCTGTGAGAATGCAACTCACATCAACTCCAACCAGCCCAAGCGAAGGCCGCCTCTGCCCTACCTGGAGACTGGCAAAGGAGGCAGGACCAGAAACAACGGATGGAAACTAACGAAGGAGAGAAGCAACCTGGAATTAAAGAGAAACTTCCTAACAGTGAGGACAATTAGCCAGTGGAACAGCTTGCCACCAGAAATCGTAGGTGCTCCGTCACTGGAGGTTTTCAAGAAGAGACTGAACAGCCACTTGTCTCAAATTGTATAGGGTCTCCTGCTTGAGCAGGGGGTTGGACTAGAAGACCTCCAAGGTCCCTTCCAGTTCTATTCTGATTGATTGATTGAACTATCAATTATCAACTGATTGGGTCTTGTAGGTTCCCTCTGTGTGACAGTTTATGCTGAACCCCCAATCACACCAGGTACCAACCAGGACCTGCATTCGCAACATGCAAGCTATCTCGGTTAGACTTTTCTCATGTTGGTTACTTTTACTTTAACAAAAACCAGCTAATGAACCAATTCAGTACAGGTAATCCTCAATTTACAATGGTTCTTTTAGTGACTGTTTGACGTTACAGTGGCACTGAAAAAAGGGACTTGGGACCGTTTAATACACTTATGACAATTGCCGCATCCCCATGGTCACGTGATCAAAACTCAGAGACTTGGCAACTGGCATGTACTTGTGACAGTTGCAGTGTGATCCCCTTTTGCGACCTTCTGACAATCAAAGTCAATGGGGGAGCCAGAAAACCTCAATTTGACTTAACAGCTTCAGTGATTCGCTTAACAATGATGGTAAGAAAGATCATAAAACGGGACAAAGCTCACTTAACAAATATCTCACTTAGCAACAGAAACGCATTCTTCTTCTTTGCTTGAAAAAATGTCAGAAAATGAAATACCAGATCCGAAGGGGATCTGTCAAAATTTCCAGAGGGGTAACAGAGAGAGAGAGATAAATGTTTCAGGAAAAACATTTATTCTGGCATCAATTTTCCTGAACTAACATTCGCTTCATTTGATGCGCAGAGTGCCATGCTGAGTTTGAAAACAGTGGATTGACAACTGTACGGGCTGAAGAAAATGAAGTCCAGATAGTGATAATTGCCTTATTGATAGCAGCCATTCATTCACAAGTGGTTCTTAGATATCGCACTAAAGTCCTTGCGTTAAATTTCAACTTCTTTTAACTGTGTGTTTCTTAGTTAAGCCCTATAAGTCTCTTGTCGTTATTGCCCTGTGGAAAAAAGGGCTTGCTCTGTAATTCCAGATTGTTTTTAGAGGATTGTTTTCTTTTTATGAACTTCTGGCGAGCTAAAATAAAACACCTAATTTGGAAGCAGAGATCTTTTCCTCCAGGAATCATTACTTTTATTAATCATTTTTTTAATAATGATTCTACGATTGTAGTTACGCTGTAGTTACGCTGGCTAGTTTCTGGAGGGCACGGTGAACATATTTGTACATCGGGTTCTATGGATGGTTTTTTAAAAAATATAAAATAAACTGTATTAATATATTTATGAGATTTACATCTCGTCTTTTGTTCAGCAGCTCAAGGCAGCACCCACGATGTTCCCATTTTCCCACTACAACTTTCAGATATAGGTTTGATCAGCAGTGGGTTGCTTTCTTACCGCTGCCGGTGCTCTGCGTGTGCATCTCCACGCTTTGGGCGTGGGCGTGCTTGCTTTGGGCGTGGGTGCGCTCGCTTCGGGCACGGGCGCGCTCGCTATGTGCACGTGCCCCCTCACGCGATTTTGCTTCTGCGCATGCGCGGAAGCAAAATCATGCCAAAATCTCACGAGGGGATGCGCGCATGCACGAGATTTCAGCGCGATTTTGCTTCCGTGCATGCACAGAAGCAAAATCGACCCAAAATATCTCTCGCACGTGCGTCCCCTCACAAGATTTCGGCACAATTTTGCTTCCGCGCATGCGCAGAAGCAAAATCAACCCAAAATCACCGGGAAAAAATGGCGACGCGCACGGTGGACCGGCAGAGAGGGCTCTGGAGTAGTCTTGTGCAAATTGTGCAATTGGCCGCTCCCTACTGGAGCTGCGTACCGGGCAGCTCCAACAGGAACCCACCTCTGGATTTGATTTTGTCTATTTCTTGTGAGATTGATTTAGCTTCCCGGGTAACAGAGTAACAGAATTACAGAATTGGGAGGGACCTTGGAGGTCTTCTAGTCCAACCCGCAATACCAGGAGGAGACTCTAGTCCAGTAGTGGGTTCTAAAACCCTTTACTACCAGTCTGCGTGCGTGCTCACACTTGCGCACGACGCTTCTGCGTATGCCAAACCGGGAGCAACCCACCGCTGCTCTAGTCCACGGGTCTCCAACCTTGACAATTTTAAGACTTGTGGACTGGCTGAGGAACTCTGGGAGTTGAAGTCCACAAGTCTTAAAGTTGTCAAGGTTGGAGGCCTCTGCTCTAGACTATACCATTCCGGACAAATGGCTGTCCAATTACTTCTTTAAAAGCTCCAGTGATGGAGCATCCATAACTTCTGAAGGCAAGCCATTCTGTCACAGAGAAGAGGTTGACCCCATCAAGTACTGGAAGACAGCTATCATATCACCCCTTGTCCTTCTCACTGTTAGACTAGACATAGCTAATTCCCACAACTGCGTAGAAGGCAAGATTCTCTGTTGTTCTGATCCATGGAACCGACTTCCACGTCAAAAGAAAGAGAAAGAGAAAATTGGGGCCTTGGGAGAATCCATTTTCCATTGTAGCTTTGTTAGAAGAACCAGGAAACCAGAAGAAGGCCAGGAGCCTCCGTTCCCCTCTTTTTCCTTTTCCCTCCATCCCTTTCCCCCTTTTGTGTTACATCTTTTAAGATGGTAAATTCAGGATAAAGGCCTGCCTGGATCTGATTATCATATGAACTGCTCTGGAAGCATTTCAAACTCCAGGCATGAAATATTGCTGTTTTAAATAAGCGAATCAAGCCATGTTTAGATTCTGCGAAGTCCACAGTTGGATTAAGGCAGAATCTGGACCCATTCAAATTTCATCCTTGCAGACTGTTGGCTGGGGTAGTTCAGTGCAGTTTTTTCCCCTCCTGTAGGTGAAATCCTACCTATAGAGTGGATGGGATGCCCCTGACCAAGCCCTACAAGATACTAAGAGGGATCTTTAACAGATTCACAGAGTAGGGAGGGACCTTGGAGGTCATCTAGTCCAACCCCCTGCCCAAGCAGGAGACCCTACACCAGAAGGACGAGAAGGCCAACTCCTGCTGTGCGCCTGTGTTTCGAAAAAACTCCCCGCCACCGAGAGGAGATGGGCCATTTGGGAGAAAGAAGCCTATGCAGAACGTTGGGCGCTGCTCACTTGGAGACAATTCTTGGAAGGGGGCAAGGTGCCGTTCGAGGTTTGGACAGATCATAAGAACCCCGAAGCCTTGAAAACCCCTAGGAAACTCTCACCCAAGCAAGTACGCTGGGCGCAATACTTCAGGAGATTCAAATTCAAACTGAAGCACATCCCAGCGGGGAAAAATTTACCGGCTGACGCTTTGTCATGAAAGCCCCAATACGACAGCCAAAGGGAGCAAGAAGTGCACTCCATCATTCCCCCCCTCACAGGGGGACATGGCGGCACAAGTTCTCACCCGAGGCCCAGCCAGACGACCCAGCGATCCTAGGCAGGACAAGTGGACCGCAAAGCTGAAAGCAGCCCTGCCTGGTGATCCTTGGCTCAACGACAACAAGGAAATCTTGACGATGAGAGGACACTTGGCCTGGAAGGGCTCCAAACTATACGTGCTGGCCAGCTTAAGGCTGGAAGTCCTCCAACGAAGCCACGACTCCAAGCTGGGAGGGCACTTTGGATTCCTAAAAACCCTCCACCTAGCCCGTCGGCAATTTTGTTGGCCGAAGATGAAAACGGAAGTGGAAGACTATGTGAAAAGCTGTGCCACATGCGCAGCCAGGAAGAATCGGCCAGGAAAACCACCGGGACTATTACAGCAAGTGGCCAACCCCAGCAAATCCTTGGAGGAGATTGCCATGGACTTCATCGTAGAACTCCCAGACAGCAATGAAAATACGGTGATTTGGATAGTCATCAACTTGTTTTTTAAGCAAGCCCATTTCATCGCTTGCTCAGGTCTACCGTTGGCCAGAAAATTAGCTAAACTATTTCTCAAGTACATCTACTGCCTACACAGCGTCCCAAAAAGAGTCATCTCCGACCGAGGTGTACAGTTCACCGCCAAGTTCTGGAGAGAGTTCCTGAGAGTAATTGGATCCACAAAAGGACTCAGCTCGGCTTTTCATCTAAGTACAAATGGGGCAGTAGAACGAACAAACGCAATGGTGGAACAATACTTCCGTTGTTATGTTGATTACCAGCAAGACAATTGGGCAGAGCTGCTACCCTTTGCAGAAGTAGCATACTGTACAACAATGCTGTCCATAGCAGCACTGGACTAACTCCCTTCCAGGTTACCAGCGGCATGGAATTCGTCCCCATGCCTGAGCTACCTACAGAGGCTCCCACTTCGATGTCCCTGACCAAGTGGATGGAGTCGCTGAAGAAGGGATGGGAAAACACCAAGAAAGCACTCGCTGAAGCTGCGGAAGCTTATAAGAAGCAAGCAGATAAGCACCAGTTGCTCCAGTCCCCCTTCCGAGTGGCGGATAAAGTTTTCCAATTGAGAATGCCTAGCAAGAAGCTAGGACCAAAGTTCTTGGGTCCTTTCCCGATAGTTAAAATTGTCAACCCAGTCACAGTTCAGTTTAAATTGCCTAGAATATTGGGGGAAATTCATCCAGTATTTCATTGCAGCTTATTGAAACCGGTGATTGGGTCAAGCATAAGACCACAGACCCAACCACCACCTCCCCCTGTAGTCATACAAGGAGAGACACACTATGAACCCTGACACTATGCCATTTCAGACAAATAGTTGTCCAATGACTTCTTAAAAACCTCCAGTGATGGAGCATTCACAACTTCTGGAGAGAAGTTCTTCCTCCTCCTTCCCCCCCTGTAAACACCACTCACTTTTTAGTACTGATGATGTTACCTAGTTTGGTAATGAAACATCTGCAAGGAAGCCACCAAGTTCAGAGAGCACCAAGGACCCCGCAGTCCAACCCTGTGCTGCAAAGATTGTCTTCTGTGTCTTTTTGACCACTCCCCAATTGAAATAACTCTCCCAAGAGTTTCATGCGGGACCTTTTCTCTTCACCCCACCATGACCTACCAACTTCTCCTGCTACCCTCTTGCCAACTTGACAAAGTGGTGCTTGGTGGGCACACCTAACCGGGCTCCCCTTCCGTGTGGCTTTCTGGATGGCTCCTGCCCGGCTTGCCTCAACTTCCCTGGCCGTCGTTCCAGGCCTGCTGGAAGGGAGCCATGGCGGTGGCAGCAGGCCTGGGGTGCTTTGTTTCAATTAATTGCACATGGAGCTAAACTAATGAAAAAATGGAGGCTTAGCACCAGTTTCTCAGAACAATGCCTGCCAGTTATATATCCATGTCATTAGTTACAGAGAAAATGTGCTGTATTAAAAAAAGGGGGGGGGGAAGAGAATGAAAAACAACTCCTGTTGCATAACTAACTTGTAGTTCGCATGTAGGTTAGCACACAGCTGGGTGAGGCATCCTTGAGGCCAACCGGTCCCAGTTCAAACCTGCCTGAATGTCGCTCTCTTGATTCAGATTGTTTCCCAAAGATTATTAGAATGCTGTCTGTGGAATTAAAACCATTTCAGGTAATTGTTAGACTCTATAGGTTTGTCTTGGTTGGATCAATCCAGCTTTTTGTGAGCTTCCAGTGGTGCTAGGCCAATTCTCATCGTTCCCAGCCGACAGGGGGATTCCAACTAGAGATAAAGAAAGTTATGGGCCATGAATGACCCACAATTGGTTTAGATTTATTATTAGAGTTGGAAGGGACCTTGTAGGTCATCTAGTCCAACCCCCTGCTCAAGCAGGAGTTCCTACACCATTTGAGACAGATGGCAGTCCAGTCTCTCCTTGAAGGTCGCAAGTGTTGGGGCTCTCACGACCTCCGCTGGCAAGCTGTTGCACTGGTTGATCGCTCTCACCGTCGGAAAGTTTCTCCTCACTTCCAGGTTGAATCTCTCCTTGGTCAGCTTCCATCCGTTATTCCTTGTTTGGCTTTCTGGTGCCATAGAGAACAGCCTGACCCCCTCCTCTCTGTGGCATCCCCTCAAGTATTGGAACACTGCTATCATGTCACCCCTGGTCCTTCTCTTCGCCAGACTGGCCATGCTCAGTTCCTGCAACCGCTCTTTGTATGTTTTATTTTCCAGACCCTTTATCATCCTGGTTGCTCTCTTCTGCACTTTCTCTAGGGTTTCAATGTCTTTTTTGTAGTGTGGTGACCAAAACTGGATGCAGTACTCTAGGTGTGGTCTGACCAAGGCTTTATAGAGTGGTACAAGTACCTCTCTGGTCCTTGATTGTATCCCTCTATTTACGCAGCTCAGGACTGCGTTGGCCTTTGGTTTAATAATTTCTACTCTGGGAAGGCAGAAAGAGAATGTGACCATCTGGTGCATAGGGTGGACTTGCAACTGTGGGTTTTTGGTGCTTTCTGAGCTTGGTTGTTTCCTTGCAGACGTTTCATGACCTAACTAGGGAACATCATCAGTGTTAGAAGAGAGGAGGGTTTGCAGGGAGGAGGAGGAGGAGGACAACGACGACTGTGGGTCCTTGGTTCAGTGGTGGGTTTTAATTTTTTTTACTACCAGTCCTGTGGGCGTGGCTTGGTGGGCATGGCGTGGTGTGGCTTGGTGGGCGTGGCAGGGGAAGGATACTGTAAAATCCCCATTTCCTCCTGATCAGCTGGGACTCGAGAGGCAGAGAATAGATGGGGGCGGGGCCAGTCGGGGGTGGTATTTACCGGTTCTCCGAACTACTCAAACTTTCCACTACTGGTTCTCCAGAACTGGTCAGAACCTGCTGAATCCCACCTCTGATGTAGATGTTGTTTATCTCTATGTGCCTGTTGATGGCTGATTTGTCTGAGTCCTTGGCTTCCAGGAATTTCCTTGCCTTTTTGGATTTGCAAGCTTACAAGCCTTGAAGAGGTTCTCCACCTGTCCTCTTTCTTCCAAGATGGCCTGCCTGTATCTTGAGCTCTTTTCTCCACATCTTTGGGATCCAACATCAGACCTTGCACGATGTGTCAATTCATCCGTTGTGGGGCCATTGGTTCATCCTTTTTGGGACCCTTCTCTACCTGCACTCCTGGATTCGTTCTCATGAGCCTGACTAATGTCCAAGTGATCTTACAGACAGCTTTGTGGAATCACCTCTGGTGCTCCATCTAAGACAGGGGTGTCAAACTCGATTTCATTGAGGGCCGCATCAGGGTTGTGTTTGACCTCGGGGGTGGTGGTGGTGCAGGGACGTGGCCAGCTTGACGTCACTCGTGTCGGGGGCACCTGTGCTGGCCCGAGCGCTCTGCCAACGAAAACGGGCTCCTGAGCTCCATTTTCATTTTCATTTTCATTTTCAGCTGTGACGGCCTCCTGCAACCCTCTGCCAGCGAAAACCAGCCCTGCCAAGCTCCGTTTTCACTGGCAGAGGCACCGCAGGCCGGTCCTTCACTGTTTCCAGGGCGGCCCCATGGGCCAGGTCTAAGCACCCTGCAGGCCAGATGTGGCCCATGGGCCTTGAGTTTGACACCCCTGCTCTAAGAGATCTGAGAACCTCCCCGTCGATCTGCCCATCCGGGCAACCGGATTCTCAGAGCTTCCCTGCCTATTCCAGGATGTTTTAAATGAGATTTTGCCTGGCAATTAAAAACGGGCAAACGTCTGAAGAGCCGAAGACACTTCCTGAGCCCGGAGGAGGTCTATTCCGAAGCTTCTAATGGCTTTCAAAAGCCCTTCAGAAGTGCACGCTTCATTTGCCTCGCTTGCAATTATTATCCACGCACCACGAACCTTCTCTTCCTCTAATGTTAGCTTAGGGCTATTTTGTGCATTTCAGAGCCAGGCCCTCGGTGTGGACTCAGAAGCACCGCCTGGGACAATGCTCCAGATGGCCCCCATCTCTCTTGATGCTGGAAGGCCCTTGAAGGCCTGGCTCTTCGCCCGGGCCTTTGGCGAAGGGGAGGGAAGCCCCCTGTTGAAAGATGTGGCTTATCTGTTTTGTTCCCGGCTGGGGTTTTTTTTGTCAACTTCACTCTTCCTGGTTGTCTGTTGTTGTGTGTGTCGTTGTTGTTGTTTTTGAACTGCTTTTTATCTATAACTGCTGAGAATTGTTGGGAGTCGGGCAGCAGATACACTTAATAAATCATCATCTCCTTGAGTTGGAATGGCTCCCCTAGGACTAAGCTTGCCTGACCCAGCTCAGCCTTCAGGAAGGGAGTGGAGTGTTAACCCTTTGAGGGACCCACAAACAGGCAGGAAGCTGCTTGAGGGACACCTGTTTTCTTAGCCAGCTGAGGAGTTTGAACAGCCAGAAGGCAGGGGGCTGGACTACAAGACCTCCAAGACCTCCCCTTCTAACTCTATTATTCTGTTATTCTGACCATTAAAGAGAGATCCAGCATAGAATTAAGGGGAAGCTTCCTGACAGTAGAACACTTACTTAGTGGAGTGGCTTGTCTTCAGAAGTGGTGGGTGCTCCGTCCCTGAAGGTTTTCAAGAAAAGATTGGAATGATTTAGGGCAGTGTTTCCCAACCTTGGCAACTTGAAGATGTCTGGACTTCAACTCCCAGAATTCCCCAGCCAGCGAATGCTGGCTGGGGAATTCTGGGAGTTGAAGTCCAGATATCTTCAAGTTGCCAAGGTTGGGAAACACTGATTTAGGGTCTCCTGCTTGAGCAGGGGGTTGGACTAACAGAATAACGGAGTTGGAAGGGACCCTGGAGGTCTTCTAGTCCAACCCCCTGCTCAAGCAGGAGACCCTATACCACTGATGGCGAACCTTTTCGGCACCGAGTGCTAAACAGGGAGCTCGTGCTCATCGGGGCCGCAGACCTGGAAGAGGAGCTGCCCAGGGGGCATGCGCACACCAAAAAAAGAACTTCTGGTTTCCGGCATGCACATGGGCACCGGCCAGCCAGTCTTCCAGTTACTGGTGCGCGTGCACATGTGACGATCAGCTGGCCGACGCGCATGCTCACGCCGGAAAACAGAAGACCAGCTCTTCCAGTTTCCGGAGCTGCCACACGCACGAAGGCCAGCTGATCGTCACACGCACATGTGCGCCAGAAACCTGGAAGAGGAACAGGTGCCGCCGCGCGTGCCAGGTGACATGGCTTCGTGTGCCACTCCAGGCACGCGTGCCATAGGTTCGCCATCATGGCCCTATACCATTTTAGACAAATGGTTGTCCAGTCTCTTCTTAAAAACTTCCAGTGTTGGAGCACCCATAACTTTTGGTGGCAAGTTGTTCCACTGGTTAATTGTTCTGTCAGGAAATTTCTCCTTAGTTCTAGGTTGCTTCTCTCCTTCATTAGTTTCCATCCTTTGCTTCTTGTCCTGCCTTCAGATGCTTTGGAGAATAGCTTGACTCCCTCTTCTTTGGGACAGTCCCTGAGATATTGGAAGACTGCTATCATGTCCTTCTTTGCACGAGACTAGCAAACCCAGTTCCAGCATTTGCTCTTCGTATGTTTTAGCCTTTCAGCCTCCTAATCATCTTCGTTGCTCTTCTCTGCCCAATTTCCAGAGTCTCAACATCTTTTTAATATTCTGGCGGGCCAAAATTGGATGCAGTATTCCAAGTGTGGACTAGAAGACCTCCAAGGTCCCTTCCACCTCTGTTATTCTCTTATTTGATTCCCACAAGGCTCAGGTCGGCTTCCCCGGAGATGCTGCTGGCTGAGGCCTTCTCTGTTTGCAAAGAAGTGAAAAGGAAGGCGAGGCCGGAGAAAGGTGGAGGGACTTGGAGCTGGCTCCCAGCTGGAGAAGTGACCCTGGCCGCAATGGAAACTTGCTGCGGGGGCCGTCTTCCTGCGTCCACTCTCAGCTGTCAGGAGAAGCCGGCCAGGAACAAAGGGAATCAGCAAATGGGCTGCATGAATTTCCCTCGCTTGAAGTCGCCACCACAAAGCTTTCTGGCAGGAGAAAGGATGGTCTGTCCACAGTTGGCAACACCTTAAAGGAAGCCTCTGCAAATGGAAAGGAGAGAGAATTCAGCCGGGAGGGATGGTGGGGGGGGCGGGGGGGCAGGGTTCGTTTGGGGTTTTTTTGCAAAAAAAAAAAAAGACCATTTGTGGCCAAACAGGTTTTCAGGGAGGGAGAGGTAAGAGGCGGCGGTCAAGATGGCAGCCCCCAGGATTGGCACAGGCACTGTACACCAATGCACAGATGCCAGGCGACGCTGAGGAGCTACTTCGTCCAGAGGAGCGCCACACGGAGACAGCCCTTCAGCGAGCACATCAGGTGGCGGCATGGGCAATCAAGGCGTCAACCACGGCATCATTCTTCTGCCGTACGTCGCTAAAGTGGCTACACGCTCTCCAGAAGCACATACCTACGTCGGACACCAGGGCTCATCAGGATTTAAACAAACTCCTGGCAGCGGCACAATTCACATCTGGGGAGTCACAGGCTCTGCGGGGGGACCAAGGTCAAGGGTCGATGTGGGGTCGCTGCCCGGTGATCCTTTGCAGGACGTGGCAGTGCAGGAAAGGATTAATGCGGCTATCCGCAAAGGGATTGAAGCTGGCATCAAAGCCATGGCCAGCTCCCCCCACCCCCACCTGGCCTCTAGCTCCTCCTTGCCCGCCCATCTTTGCCAGGACACTGGGCAGGCCGTCCCTGAGGGTTATGAGAAGAGGGTCTGGGTTGACCCCTTGGTGAGGTCAGGGCCAGGGGGGAGTGTCCAAAATGGTTTGGCTGCTCTCCCAGGGGAAGGAGTGCTCTTTCGGAGCTTCCCAGCTGGAGGGGAGATGGAGGAACAGGTGGCAGGGTGGCTGGTGCATGCCAGTCCAGGGATCTTAGGTGTGGGGACCGAGTGCCTCTCACTCTCCGCGGCCTCCATCATAAAAGTGGAGGATTTCTACTGGAGTTCAGCTCCCCCCCCTCTCTCCTTCTGTTTCTCTCTCGCTCCTTTGGACCATTTCATTGGGGTTGCTTTTGACCCCCATCTGCCCCCATGACTCTTATAAGGGGTGTCGAATCAGATCTGGGAACGTTGGCTGAGGGTTTGGTGCCTGACATGAAGATCTAAAAGGGGGGAAATGAACAGGAAGATGCTAGGACTCTTTTTTTATTTAGAAAGGATGCTCTGGCTGCTTTCCTAAGAATTGGTGGACTGAAAATCCAGGCTTGCTGGCACTTGGTCCCGAGTTTCCGTACAAGGCGGTCCAAAAGCCCAGATGATGCTGCTGGCTTCATGTGTTTCCCTGATTTTCCTCCTCCTTTCTTTCTTTCTTTCTTTCTTTCTTTCTTTCTTTCTTTCTTTCTTTCTTTCTTTCTTTCTTTCTTTCTTTCTTTCTCTCTCTCTCTCTCTCTCTCTCTCTCTCTCTCTCTCTCTCTCTCTCTTCTTTCTTTCTTTCTCTCTCTCTCTCTCTCTCTCTCTCTCTCTCTCTCTCTCTCTCTCTCTCTCTCTCTCCCTCCCTCCCTCCCTCCCTCCCTCCCTCCTCCTCCTCCTCCCATCTTCTTTCCTGTTATTAAACTTATGAAGTTCCAACTCTATTATTGTGTTATTCTTAAATATTTTCCACTCCAACCCCCATCCCCACCCCCGGATTTCTACTGCTGAGTTTTCTTGCCAGGCAAGGATCAGCCAAGGATACTTTTTCAAACCCCAAGGAGGAGAATATTTATGGGGTGAACAATTTAAGAGTTTCAGCTACTTGGAGGCTGAATTCCTGGGGGGGGGAATTAGGAGGACATCTAAAGGAACTCAGAGGTAACAAGGGAAGAAAGGAAGGAGAGTGAGAGGAAGGAATAGAATAGAATAGAATAGTATAGAATAGAATAGAATAGAATAGAATAGAATAGAATAGAATAGAATAGAATAGAATAGAATAGAATAGAATAGAATAGAATAGAATAGAATAGAATAGAATTCTTTATTGGCCAAGTGTGATTGGACACAGAAGGAATTTGTCTTTGGTGCATATGCTCTCAGTGTACATAAAAGAACAGATACATTTGTCAAGAATGGTTGTCATAGGGTTCAAGTAAGCAATCAGGAAACAATCAATATGAATATAAATCGTAAGGATACAAGCAACAAGTTACAGTCATACAGTCATAAGTGGGAGGAGATGGGTGATAGGAACGATGGGAAAAACTAATAGTAATAGTAATGCAGCCTAGTGAATAGTTTGACAGTGGTGAGGGGATTATTTGTTTAGCAGAGTGATGGCATTCGGGAAAAAACTGTTCTTGTGTCTAGTTGTTTTGGTGTGCAGTGCTCTATAACCACGTTTTGAGGGTAGGAGTTGAAACAATTTATGTCCAGGATGCGAGGGGTCAGTAAATATTTTCATGGCCCTCTTTTTGACTCGTGTAGTATACAGGTCCTCAATGGAAGGCAGGTTGGCAGTAACTGTTTTTTCTGCAGTTCTAATTATCCTCTGAAGTCTGTGTCCGTCTTGTTGGGTTGCAGAACCAAACCAGACAGTTATAGAGGTGCAGATGACAGACTCAATGATTCCTCTGTAGAACTGTATCAGCAGCTCCTTGGGCAGTTTGAGCTTCCTGAGTTGATGCAGAAAGAACATTCTTTGTTGTGCTTTTTTGATGACGTTTTTGATGTTAGATGACCATTTTAGGTCTTGAGATATGATGGAACCTAGAAATTTGAAGGTCTCTACTGTTGATACTGTGTTGTCTAGTATTGTAAGAAGTGGTAGGATGGGAGGGTTTCTCCTAAAGTCTACCACCATTTCTACGGTTTTGAGTGTGTTCAGTTCCAGATTGTTCCGGTCGCACCACGAGGCTAGTTGTTCAACCTCCCGTCTGTATGCGGTTTCATCGTTGTCTCGAATGAGGCCAATCACTGTTGTATTATCTGCAAACTTCAGTAGTTTAACAGATGAATCGTTTGAGATGCAATCATTGGTATATAGAGAGAAGAGAAGTGGTGAGAGTACACAGCCTTGGGGGGGGGGCCCTGTGCTAATTGTACAGGTATCTGATGTGATTTTGCCTAGCTTCACCTGCTGCTTCCTTTCTGTTAGGAAGCTTGTGATCCACTTACAAGTGTGTTCAGGTACCGCTAGCTGATTTAGTTTAGTTAGAAGAATGTCCGGTATGATGGTGTTGAATGCTGAACTAAAGTCTACAAAGAGGACCCTTGCGTAGGTATTTGGAGATTCAAGATGTTGTAGGATGAAGTGCAGAGCCATATTAACAGCATCATCTGTCGATCTATTTGCTCGGTATGCAAATTGCAGGGGGTCTAACAGTGGATCCGTGATGGTTTTCAAGTGGGACATCACTAGCCTTTCAAAGGTTTTCATAACTACAGATGTTAGAGCAACTGGTCTGTAGTCATTCAGTTCCTTGATGGAGAGCTTCTTCGGCACTGGGATGATAGTGGAGCGTTTGAAGCAAGAAGGAACATGGCATATCTCCAGTGACTTGTTGAAGATTTGGGTGAAGATGGGGGCCAATTGGTCAGCACAGACTTTTAAGCAAGGAGTTATCTTGTCTGGACCTGGTGCTTTTCCTGGCTTCTGTCTGTGAAATAGATCTTGCACTTCCTTTTCTGTGATCACCAGGGGTTGTGAACCCAATGGAATGGGTTCAATCATTGTAGGAGGTTTGGTTGTTGCTGGTGTGTCTGGGATGGAGGTTGTGGGGATAGGTTAGGAAGGAAGGAAGGAAGGAAGGAAGGAAGGAAGGAAGGAAGGAAGGAAGGAAGGAAGGAAGGACACTAATCAAGGAGAGAAGCAACCTAGAACTAAGAAGAAAGTTCCTGACAGGGAGAACTATTAATCAGTGGAACGGCTTGCCACCAGAAGTTGTGGGTGCTCCATCACTGGAGGTTTTTGAGAAGAGATTGGACAGTCACTTGTCTGAAATGGTATAGGGCAGTGATGGTGAACCTTTTTTGGTTCGCGTGCCAAAAGGGTGTGTGTGCGCGTGCTAGTGCATGCGCATGTACCCACATCCATTCCCTCCTCCTATGCATGCGCACCCCCTGCGCATGCGCACAACCCCCCACCCTTGTGCATGCGCACAAGCCTCACTGAAGCCTGGGATGGTGAAAAAACGGCCAAATGGGCAAACCAGAAGTTCGGAAAAACGGACTTCCGGTTTGCCCGTTGTGCTGTTTTTCGCACTCCGGAAGCTTCAGGGAAGTTTCCCTGAAGCCTCCGGAGGGCAAAATGGCCTTCCCCAAGGCTGAAAATCAGCTGGCCAGAGCGTGCATGCGCGCTGGAGCTGACATAGGGCAACTCCTCGCGTGCCCTCTGATATGGCTCCGCGTGCCACTGGTATAGGGTCTTTTGCGTGAGCAAGGGGTTGGACTAGAAGACCTCCAAAGTCCCTTCCAGCTCTATTCTGATTAATTGATTGAAAAGATACTGGTTGGCAAAGCACTAATGATATTCTAAGCTAGCTAGCTAACTAGCTAGCTAAGGAGAAAAGCAACTTGGAACTAAGGAGAAATTTCCTATCGGTGAGAACAATTAACCAGTGGAACAGCTTGCTTTCAGAAGTTGTGGGTGCTCCATCACTGGTGGCTTTCAAGAAGAGACTGGACAACCACCTGTCTGAATTGGTATAGGGTCTCCTGCTTGAGCAGGGGGTTGGACTAGAAGACCTTCAACATCCCTTCAAACTCTGTCATTCTTTTATTCTGAAGCCCACAAGCCTTAGAGTTGCCAAGGTTGGACACCACTGACCTAAGTGATGGCTAATCTTGAGTTGGCAGGAAGCAGATCCCATTTTAAGGTGACCTGGGTCTAGCTTTTGTCTTCCTGTGTGCCTTTAAAAAAGAACAAAAGCAAAGGACATTGTTTGTGCCACATTAACCAATGAGGAATTCCATTATTTCAGAGAGCTGATTAAGAACTTTAGAAAAACACGCAAAAGGACAGAGAGAAGATTTACATCAAAAAAGGGAGAGATGAATTTTAAAACTAGAAGATCGGCGGGGAGGGTTGGAAAATACAGTTAGCAAAATTGGCAACGCTCCATCCAAATTAATCCCGAAACGAGGAAAAACAAGGACAATGGTTTATTGAATGTGATACAATTATGCAGAAGAAAAACAGCCAATAAACTCGGAGACGAGATAACAAGATAAGTAAGAATAACCAGAGGAAGAGGCGTTCCCAAAGGAACAAAAGACAGAGGTGGGGGGGAAAGTGGCACCTTTTATTTATTTATTTACTTATTTAGGAACCGTGCAACTTTCTCCAAATCGGCGGCTTCTATTATGTATGTTAGTGATGGGCGATAAAAATTGTACAGCATCGCTGTAGAACAACACAGTTCTGAAGAGTTATAGTTATTAGTCACTGGGACGGGAAAAGGAACAAGAAACAATTTAGATGGCAAAGATAAATAGGTAAGAATAAAGTGCTTAGAGAAATCTCACATTATATGGTGGAGGAGTTAAGGGATTATTTGAATCAAATTGTACGAGAAAGGATGAAAGAGTCCTCCGACTTTGGGGAGACCTTCTGACATTTCTAGCAATGAGACGAGAGGGGGAAAAAAACTCCCATTTATTTCTGACCTTGTACCAGAAATAATGAGGAAATCTGAAGCCGTACAGTGTATAATTATAATTTTATGCTCAAAGAAAATCAGTTATTGCTGTGGTTTCTAATGCAAATTAATTATTTTTCAGCCTTTTGTCTACAACTCGGAAGAAAAGAAAGCGCTTTTGGGAACCAATTTAAGATTTCTGAAACCACCTAGGCACACGGTGACCTGTGTAGAACAGCTTGACCGGAAAGATAACCCCCCAAATTAAAAAAAATAAAAAGGTTTTGAAGGCGGTGAATATTGCATAATATTTCTTTCTTCCTCTTTTTTTGTGTGAAGAAGTTCTTTTTTTTTTTCAATCCAGCTTTTAAATAAAAACGCAAAAAAATATTGTTTTGCAAAGGAGAACCAAATAATACCCTTTTCTCCAAGGAAAACGGAGCCATCTTTGAAAATGCTGAAACAATTATTTTGTTCCCGCAAGGGGCTTCGGTCCGCTACTCGCTGCCCCTTCGCCTGACCTTAGCAATTTTAGTCATTTTCCTTTTCCAGAATGGTTTGGGAGCCAGCAGGAAAACCACGGACAATCGGGCAACATCCCGGCTGCCAGCATGTCAGGTTACGTTTACTGTGACCGTTTTAGCCGCTTATTGTGGTTGAAATCTAAGGAGAATCTTCCAAATGGTAAGATCTACACATGGTGGAAGGCTCTTCCCAGGGAGAGTTGGGGTTCTCCATCTCTGGGGTTGGACCATCAACCTCCCATAGATGATCAGATTGCAGAGGGTTAGAACAGAGTAGAATGGAATGGAATGGAATGGAATAGAATAGAATAGAATAGAATAGAATAGAATAGAATAGAATAGAATAGAATAGAATAGAATAGAATAGAATAGAATAGAATCTGGAAGGGATCTTGGAGGTCTTCTAGTCCAGCCCCCTGCTCAAGCAGGAGACCCTATATCAGTGATGGCGAACCTTTTTTTCCTCGGGTGCCAAAAGTGCATGCGCGCATGCTATCGCACATGTGCGAGTGCCCACACCCATAATTCACTGCCTGGGGAGGGCAAAAATGGCCTCCACTGCTCCCCTGGAGGCCCACTGGAGGCCGGAAATGCCCCGTTTCCCAACTTCTGGTGGGCCCGGTAAACCCATTTTTCGCCCTCCCCAGGCTCCAGAGGCTTCCCTGGAGCCTAGGAAGGGCAAAAACGCCCTCCCCCATCCCCCCAGAGGCCCTCTGGAAGCCAAAAACGCCCTTCTAGAGCCTCCATGCGAGCCAAAAATCAGCTGGCCGGCGCGCACATGCGTGCTGGAGCTGAGCTAGGCAACAGCCCGTGTGCCAGCAAATATGGCTCCACGTGCCACCTGTGGCACTCGTGCCATAGGTTCGCCATCACTGCCCTATATCAATTCAGACAAATGCCTGTCCAGTCTCTTCTCAAAAACCTCCAGCGACGGAGTACCCATAACTTCTGGTGGCAAGCTGTTCCACTGGTTGATTGTCCTCACTGTTAGGAAATTTCTCCTTAATTCCAGGTTGCTTCTCTCTTTAATTAGTTTCCACCCATTGTTTCTTGTTCTGCCCTCTGGTGCTTTGGAGAATAATTTGACCCCCTCTTCTTTGTGGCAGCCGCTCAAATATTGTAATACTGCTATCATGTCGCCCCTAATTCTTATTTTCTCTAGACTAACAAACCCAAATCCTGCAGCCGTTCTTCGTATGTTTTAGTCTCCAGGCCTTTGATCATCTTGGACTGCCATTTATCCGAAATGGTGTAGGGCCGTGGTGGCGAACCTATGGCACGCGTGCCAGAGGTGGCACGCGGAGCCATAGAAGCCGGCACGCGAGGGTTCCCACCGGCAAACTGGAAGTGCGAAAAAACGCACTTCCGGTTTGCCGGTGTGCTGTTTTTTGCACTCCCGAGGGTTCAGGGAAGCTCCCTGAAGCTCCGGAATGCAAAAAACTACAAAACGGACAAAACGGAAGTGCACTTTTCCGCACTTCCGTTTTGTCCGTTTTGTAGTTTTTTGCATTCCGGAGCTTCAGGGAGCTTCCCTGAACCCTCCGGAGTGCAAAAAACAGCACACCGGCAAACCGGAAGTGCGTTTTTTTCGCACTTCCGGTTTGCCGGTTTCGTCGTTCCAGGCTCCGGTAAGCCTTTGTGCGGGGGTGGGGGGGGTGTGCGCATGCGCAGGGGGCAGCATGGGGGAGTGTTGTGCGCATGCATGGGGGGGAGGGAATGGGTGTGGGCACGCGAGCGCGCGCGAGCACGCCCCCCCACCTTTTTTGGCACGCGAGCCGAAAAAGGTTCGCCACCACTGGTGTAGGGACTCCTGCTTGAGCGGGGGGTTGGACTAGATGACCTACAAGGTCCCTTCCAACTCTAACAATAATCTAATCTAATCTTAGTTGCTCTTCTCTGAACTTTTTTTTGACTAGATCAGGTCCATCCTTGATGACTTTAAGAGTTGTGGACTTCAACTCCCAGAATTCCCCAGCCAGCATGTCCAAGGGTGTCTAACCTTGCCGACTTTAAGACTTCAACTCCCAGAATTCCCCAGGGGTGTCCATGCAGGCTAGGGAATTCTGGAAGTTGAAGTCCCCAAGTCTTAAAAGTTGCCAAGGTTGGATATCCCTGGACTAGATGATCTCTGAAGTGCCTTTCACTTGTACAGTTTTGTCAATTGGATATTGTTGTTCACTGATGGCAGCTCAACTCGATTCTGCTGTATAGGTGGACCTCAGCTCACAACTACTCGCTTAGTGACTGTTTAAAGTTACAACAACACTAAAAATGACTTTTCACATAACCATTGCAGCATTCCCATACTCATACGAACAAAATTCGGACGCATGGCAACTGGCATGTACTTATGACGGTTGCAGTGCCCCAGGGTCACGTGATCCCCTTTTGTGACCTTCTGACAAACAAAGTCAATGGGGAATCCAGATTCACTTAACAACCATGTTACTTACTTAACAACTGCAGTGATTCACTTAAACAACCGTAGCAAGAAAGCTCGTAAAATAGGGTAAAACTTACTTAACAACTGTCTTGCTTAGCAACAGAAATTTTGGACTCGGCCGTAGTCATAAATCAAGGACTACTGGTACACAACTTTAATCAGTAAAGAGGGCCTCAGAAATAGGGACTTGGTTTGTTCCTCGCGCAACACAATGAATTGTTGAATTAAATCAGGGGTCGGGAACCTATGGCTCGCGAGCCAGATGTGGCTCTTTTGATGACTGCATATGGCTCGCAGCAGGGGTGAAATCCTCCCGGTTCGCCCGGGCCAGTCCTTCGGCGTATAGCCGATGGAACTGGCGGCGGTTGCGGCGCGGAGCTTCTCCTGCCCGCTTTCCCGTCCCGGCTGAACACAATCACCGCTTTCCCGTCCCGGCTGAACACAATCATTTGGGTTATTTTTCCCTCTGTGCATGCGCGCGCATGCACAGAGGGAAAAATAACCCAAATGGCGGCGTTCAGCCGGGACGGGGGGAGCTAAAAAACGGCCATGGCCACATCCCCGCCGTTCTCCAGCCAAGCGGCTGAAGAAGCCCCAGAGCCCCGCCGCCAACCTGCGTCTCCTGCTGGGAAGGAGCCTCTGTCGCTGTCTCTCGCGGGGTTCCAGCCACCCGACTGAGTCCCTGACCGCGGCACCGGCAGGGTTAATGCGTATGGGAGAGGAGAGAGCGCGCTACCACCGCCGCTGCTACTTTCACCGCTCCGATATTTCTTTGGTGGGCGCGCGCGGGAGGGACCATGGAGCAGAGGCGCCCGGCAGCTTAAGGCAAGAGGCGGGTGGGAGACGCGGGCAGGAGCCTGTCGCCGCCGCCGCCACTTCTGGCATCCGCACGCCTCTCACCCCGCTCGCCGGGTGCCTCTGCTCAGCGGTCCCTCCTGCGGAGGCCCACCAAAGAAATATTGGAGCAGCGAAAAGTAGCAGCGGCGGCGGTAGCGCGCTCTCTCCTTCCCTCCCATGCAGGGAGGGAAGGAGAGAGCGCGCTACCGCCGCCGCTGCTACTTTCACCGCTCCGATATTTCTTTGGTGGGCCTCCGCAGGAGGGACCGCTGAGCAGAGGCACCCGGCGAGCGGGGTGAGAGGCGTGGGGATGCCAGAAGTGGCGGCGGCGGCGACAGGCTCCTGCCCGCGTCTCCCACCCGCCTCTTGCCTTAAGCTGCCGGGCGCCTCTGCTCCATGGTCCCTCCCGCGCGCGCCCACCAAAGAAATATCGGAGCGGTGAAAGTAGCAGCGGCGGCGGTAGCGCGCTCTCTCCTTCCCTCCCTGCATGGGAGGGAAGGAGAGAGCGCGCTACCACCGCCGCTGCTACTTTTCGCTGCTCCAATATTTCTTTGGTGGGCCTCCGCAGGAGGGACCGCTGAGCAGAGGCACCCGGCGAGCGGGGTGAGAGGCGTGCGGATGCCAGAAGTGGCGGCGGCAGCGACAGGCTCCTGCCCGCGTCTCCCACCCGCCTCTTGCCTTAAGCTGCCGGGCGCCTCTGCTCCATGGTCCCTCCCGCGCGCGCCCACCAAAGAAATATCGGAGCGGTGAAAGTAGCAGCGGCGGCGGTAGCGCTCTCTCTCCTCTCCCATACGCATTAACCCTGCCGGTGCCGCGGTCAGGGACTCAGTCGGGTGGCTGGAACCCCGCGAGAGACAGCGACAGAGGCTCCTTCCCAGCAGGAGACGCAGGTTGGCGGCGGGGCTCCGGGGCTTCTTCAGCAATCCACCCACCTACCTCGCTTGGTGCGGTTCCCCGCACTTGACGTCTTGGAAGAGCGCTGGGCGAGGGAGAAAGGAGCCACGGTGGGGATTGGTTTGCAGAGAGAAAGAAAGAAAGAAAGAAAGAAAGAAAGAAAGAAAGAAAGAAAGAAAGAAAGAAAGAAAGAAAGAAAGAAAGAAGAAGAAGAAGAAGAAGAAGAAGAAGAAGAGAAGAGAAAGAAAGAAAGAAAGAAAGAAAGAAAGAAAGAAAGAAAGAAAGAAAGAAAGAAAGAAAGAAAGAAAGAAAGAAAGAACCATTACCAATGCTATGATGGAAATCACCAACTCAAAGACAAATATCACTTTGGAGCAAGGAAGCTGCTACAGCAGCAACAAATTAAACAGCACAAAGACAGGGATTCTCTCAATATCCCATTGTCCCTATTGACATTTAGTTGAATTCACTTTTAAAATATATTATATGGCTCTCACTGAAATAAATTTCCAAATTTTTTGCTTTCATGGCTCTCTTAGTCAAAAAGGTTCCCGACCCCTGAATTAAATGATTCCTGCCTGTTTTGTCTCTTAAGCTCCCAAACGATTGATCCACACCCCAAACTGGGAAATTAAGTTCTGTTTGGCATTATGGGAGTAATTTGTTTCCCCAACCCAGAGAAAGAAACACAAATCTGTTACAATCATTGTGAGAACTAGCTGAGCACAAAACCACAAGAATAATTGGGCTCACCCTTGAGAGATTTTCAGTAATGTGGTGGTTTTGTGGCTATCTCCAGAAAGTCAGCCTTAACACCAAATATCTCCACAGAGTCAACAAATCTGAAAAAAAACAACCTTGTTCTTCTCCTTTGGAGCCACCTCTGCTTGGTGAGAAATATCTTGGGTTTTTTTTTGTTTCGATTCACACTATAGTCAACACTATTGGTATCTTATGGCTATCACTTTGTTGGTTGTATTTTATGATTTATGATTATATATTATGATTTATGATTTATCACTTATATATTTTATGTACACTGAGAGCTTATGCACCGGAGACAAATTCCTTGTGTATCCAATCACACTTGGCCAATAAATAATTCTATTCTGTTCTATTCTGTTCTGTTCTTTCTATATTCCATTCCATATTCCATATTCCATATTCCATTCTATTCTCTTCTATCTTCTCTTTTCTTCTCTTTTCTTCTCTTTTCTTCTCTTTTCTTCTCTTTTCTTTTCTTTTCTTTTCTTTTCTTCTCTTCTCTTCTCTTCTCTTCTCTTCTCTTCTCTTCTCTTCTCTACTCTATTCTTTTGCATTTTCTCTTCTCTTCTCTTCTCTTCTCTACTCTACTCTACTCTACTCTACTCTACTCTACTCTACTCTACTCTTTTGCATTTTCTCTTCTCTTCTCTTCTCTTCTCTTCTCTATTCTACTCTACTCTACTCTACTCTACTCTATTCTTTTGCATTTTCTCTTCTCTTCTCTTCTCTACTCTACTCTACTCTTTTGCATTTTCTCTTCTCTACTCTACTCTTTTGCATTTTCTCTTCTCTTCTCTTCTCTACTCTACTCTTTTGCATTTTCTCTTCTCTTCTCTTCTCTTCTCTTCTCTTCTCTTCTCTTCTCTTCTCTTCTCTTCTCTTCTCTTCTCTTCTCTTCTCTTCTCAGAGCACCTTTGCGACGACTAGACCAAGGGCTTATTGCCTTGGTTTCTTGCTCTCTTGATAGCTAACCTGATGCCCAACGGGAATTCCTCATGCAGGACAGAAGTGTGAGTGCCTTTTACTGACAGTCCTTAAGTTACGACTGTGATTGAACCTGTCCATTACACTTGTAAGTCATAATCGTCATAAGACACATCTGCCATATGACCTTCTCCTCCTTCTTCATAGGGCTGAGAGAGAAGGGCTCACCCAAGGTCATCCAGCTGGCATTGTGCCCCAGGATTTCCCACTTTCTAGCCTGGTGTCTTCTCCACTACACCAAATTGGCTTTCTGAAAGATGTCAACACCGTTGCCTAAACCCAGCCTGGTTAAAAAGAGAGAAATGTGGGAGAATCAGGGAAATGTCCCCTTGGCTTCCTCCATGATGATGATGATGATGATGATGATGTGATCCACACAGTCGTGTCTGATTCTATGGTCCAGGTCTGTCCAAGTCTTCTGATCATGCACTATTTCTTTGAGTTGTTCTCTGCTCCAGCTGGTGTCAGCTTTGAGGGCATCCAGCCACATTTTATTTTTATTATTTATTTATTTATTTTTGTCAAGTACGTGTTGGTAATATACATAGATATAACATTGTTTATATACATAAGATGGGTACTGATAAGAGGGAACATTGGGACAGGGACGGTAGGCACGCTGGTGCACTTATGCACGCCGCTTACTGACCTCTTAGGAATCGGGTGAGGTCAACAGTGGACAGTCTTAGGGTAAAGTTTTGGGGGTTTGGTGACGAAACCACAATGTCAGGTAGTGAGTTCCAGGCATTTATCACTCTGTTGCTAAAGTCATATTTTCTACAGTCAAGTTTGGAGCGGTTCACTTTGAGTTTGTATCTGTTGTGTGCTCGTGTATTGTTGTGGTTGAAGCTGAAGTAGTCGTTGACAGGAAGGATGTTGTAGCAGATAATTTTGTGAGTTATGCTTAGATCGTGCCGAAGGCGACGTAGTTCTAAGCTTTCTAAGCCCAGGATTTCCAGTCTGGTTGCGTAAGGTATTCTGTTGTGAGTAGAGGAGTGGAGGACTCTTCTCAAAAAGTATCTCTGGACACTTTCTAATGTATTTATGTCCGATATGCGGTGTGGGTTCCAGACAGATGAGCTGTATTCAAGGATTGGTCTGGTGAATTTTTGTGTGCTCTGGTTAGTAGTGTGATATTACCGGAGAAGAAGCTACGTAAGATTGGTTAACAACTTTTGAAGCCTTTTTGGTGATGTTGTTGCAGTGGGCTTTGGCACTTAGGTCATTTGAGATAAGTATTCCAAGGTCTTTGACAGGGTGAGGGTCGTCTGTAAGGTCTTGTCTGTTCAGCTTGTATTTGGTGTTCTGATTTTTTTTGCCAATGTGTAGGACAGGCATTTGTTGGTTGAGATTTGGAGTTGCCAATTGTTTGATCATTCTGACACATAGTCAAGGTCTTTTTGTAGGGCAGCAGCATTGTCGGTGGTGTTGAAGAGTTTTACATCATCGGCGAAGAGAACGCAGTCACTAGTAATGTGATCACAAAGGTCATTTATATAGATTATGAAGAGTGTGGGTCCTAGTATGCTGCCTTGGGATACACCGCTGTTAACAGGAACGGGATTTGATAGGGCGCTCCCTATTTTGACCACTTGTTGTCTGTTTGACAGGAACTCAGTTATCCAGTCATGAAGGGATCCAGAGATGCCGTAGGATTTCAGTTTCAGAAGTAGTTTATCGTGAACCACTGAGTCGAAGGCTTTACAGAAGTCTATGTAAACTGCGTCTATTGTTTTGCCCTGGTCAAGTTTTGTGGTCCATATGTTTTTGCAGTGTAGTAGTTGTAGATTGCAGGATAGTTTTTTCCTGAAACCGAATTGTTTGTTTGAAAGTAGGTTGTTAGTTTCTAGGTGGAGGGTAATGGATTGGTTTATGATTGATTCCATGACTTTGCATGTGACGCAGCATAGAGAGATTGGTCGGTAGTTTTCTACTAGACTGGGATCTCCCTTTTTGAAGATGGGGATGACCGTGGCTAATGACCATAGGTTTGGTAGGGAACTGGTCCTGTAGGATTTTTCAAAGATTATGCTTAGTGGTTCAGCTATGGCTATGGAGAGCTTTTTTAGGAAGTATGCACATAGTCCATCAGGTCCGATTGACAGGGAAGGTTTTTGGCTGCGTAGTGCTTTTTCAACATTGTCTTCAGTGAAGTCTATTTGTGTTAAATCATTGTGAGTATTTGTGGTATGACTAGGGAATTTTGGGCATGAGCCGTTGATGTTTACAAAGACTGAGCCAAAGAATGTGTTGAAGAGGTTGGCTTTGACTGTTTCATTGTAGCATTCTTTGTTGTTGGGTCATTTTAGTGGTGGGAGGGGTCTCGAGTCCTTGAGTTTGTTATTTACGAAGTTGTAGAAGGTGTGGTTGGATTTTGTGCCCAGAAGGTTTTCCTCTTGTTTGCTGTGATAGTTGGAGCATTCCGTCTTTATTTGGTGGCATATATTTTTGTAGCGGTTTTTGAAGTTAGCTACATAGCCTGTTTTGTTTTTTCACCAGAGGGATTTTTTTGGGGGGGATTGTAGCTTCCTTATTGATATGGGTAGTTTGTTTTTCTTGGTTATGGTGGTTATTAGTGGTACGTGTAGTCTGATAGTTCTTTAGACTTTGAGCAAGATGTTTGAGCAAGGTCATCGGCAGTGTTACAGTCAGAGAATGGAGTTTGCCAGTCAAGAGTTGAGAGGTCGGTGTCTATGAGTTCATAGTTGGCTTTTTTTAAAGTTATACTTGGGTGTTCCATTATTAAGGTGATTCTTGCAATGGTGTAGATTGAGGCTGAAGTTTATCACGCTGTGGTCACTGTTCGAAAAGTGTTCTTTTATTTGTAGTCCATAAATTGTGCTTTTGCTGTTGCAGAATATGTCAAGGCAGTTGTTGAGTCTAGTATTGTTCGTTACTAGTTGGTCGAGTCCCAGATTGGTAACAGTGTTGTATAGGGTTGTATGGATGGGTTCAGTCGTGCATTTGTTTAGGGTCCAGTTAATGAGAGGTAGATTGAGGTCTCCAAGGAAGATTAGGGGGTACGGCCAGGAGGTTGCCCACGTTACCAGTGAGGTTAATTTGTTTGCACATGTGATGTCGTAGTCTGGGGCTGTGTAACAAAGTAGGAAGCGAAGTGTGGTATTTAAGGACGGATCGCAGACATTGTTCTTTTGGCCTGGTTTTCTTTTACAGCTAACTCTTCCCAACACAATTGCTTTCTCCAGTGAATTCCTCCTCATGACACGGTCAAAATAAATGAGATGCAGTTTTGTGATTTTGCCTTCTAGTGACCTGTCTGGTGTTATGCCCTCCAGGACTTGCTTGTTGGTCACCTTTGCTGTAGATGGAATACATAGATGCCTTCTCCAATACCTCAGCTCAAACAAGTTGATACAAACAAGAAGAAGAAGAGGAAGAGGAAGAGGAAGAGGAAGAGGAAGAGGAAGAGGAAGTGGAAGTTATCCACCCAATTGTGTCCGACTCTTGGCAATTCTCTGGGCCAGGACTCTCCATATCTTCTGATCTTGCACTGCTTCTTTCAGTTGTTCTATGTTCTGGCTGGTGTCAGCTTTGAGGGCGTCCAGTCACCATGTTCTTTGGCGGCCTAGTTTCCTTTTACAGCTAACTCTTCCCAACATAATTGCTTTCTCCAGTGAATTCCCCCACATGACATGGCCAAAAGAAGTGAGATGCAATTTTGTGATTGTTGCCCTCATAAGGTGTCTGGTGTTATGCGCTCCAGTGCTTGCTGGTTGGTCACCTTTGCTGTCCAAGGAGCTTCCTCCATGGTTCCTCTTAAAAATTTGTGGGTGGCCTCCCCCATCCCTGCAACCACAGGTGGGTTCCTACCGGATTGGACCGGTTCTATAGAACTGTTACTAACTTGGCGGCCTGGGTCACTGGAACCGGCAGCGACCCAGGCCTGCCAAGCCCCCGAGCCGGTTCTCTTGGCAGCGCCATAGGTGCCACCATCTTGTTTTTTGCTTCTGTGCATGCGCAGAAGCCTTTTTTAAGTACTACGGATGTGCACGCGCCCGCGCATCGCTTCCCTGAGCGAACCGGCAGTAGAAGAATCCAGAACCCACCCCTGCCTGCAATGTCTGCCATTTTGGCTCTAACAAACAGTGATATATTATTGATCACTCTCAATAAATGCAATTCCAGATTGCCAATTCCTTCTTCATCCCTGGGGGGGGGGAATGCTGGGTATCTCAAATAACTCTGAGAAAATCGTGGATGTGTTTCCTGCATTGCAAAACCACTCAGTTTGAATAAAAAAGACAACGGGGAAGGAATTCTGCTGTCTGTGGCGGTTAATCAGGTGAGCAATATCTTGGAATTAATGAAAAGACAGACTCGGTTGGGTTCACCGAAAGGAGGGAATCTTTTAATTCTCTTAATAAAATCTGGATGCTGCCTTGCACTTTTGAGCAGGGCAGATTTGAGATTGACATTAATAATTTTATCAGTTTAATGAAATCTCACATTTTTCATTGTTCTGTTACTCAGAATAATTCATAAAGGCCAAAGAGGCGCGTTTTAAAACCTGCAATAGAATAAGGCTCCCGTTAATCCTACAGCCACATTCCTTGGGAAGATTTCCATTAAAAAGTCCCCAAAAAATTTTTCTGAACGCATTTTCCCCATTCTGGACTCTTCTTCTGCCACAAGCCATTTCTAATGTTTCTAGCTCATTAAGTGTTTAATGTTCTCCGGGCAATTTGCTAAATATTTAAAGAAAGTGAAAGGTACCAAAAATTTAAAAACTGTTAAGTGCGAACAACCAGATCCATACATGAAAAGATCAACTAGCTACTTTATTACTTAATGCCTAATTTACAGGAATCTTCTCAGACTGACAGTTTGTACCTGGGAAAGACTAGATAAGGTTCAATGGCATTCAATGGGGGTTGAACATGCCCTCTCGTGCCTACATAAGGATTCCAGACTCATTCCTTGCTTGAACTCCTACCCCTGGCTCAACCAGTCTCTATAAAGGAGAATATTTGTAGCTCAGGATTGAAATGAGGGGTTGGAGAAACTGGTTACGGAGTCCTTGGTGCTCTCTGAGCTTGGTTGTTTTCTTGCAGACGTTTCATCACCTAACTAGGTAACATCATCAGTGTTACTCCTATCACTATCACTGATGATGTTATCTAGTTTGAGTAATGAAACATCTGCAAGAAAACAACCAAGCTCAGAGAGCACCAAGGACTCCGTAACCAGTTTCTCCAACATAAGAACTGCCCACCCTTCAGGAGTTCCAGCTAAGTCCCACTTTTTTTTTGACTAGTTAGCTTGCTTTTCTGGAGAGATTCTGATATTACAAAAAAGTTAAAAATTAATTTTTCAAAACAAATTGTTAAAAACCAAACGGTTTAAAATTAAGAACTCTAGGGGTCTCCCACTTAAATTTCAGCCAGGACTGACCCTGACAATCTGGAGGAACAGTTTCTCAATCATGGTGACTCTAAGGCGGGTGGACTTCAATTCCCAGAATTCCCCAGCCTGCACATTCTGGGAATTGAAGTCCGCCCATCTAAAGTTGAGAAACACATTGAACTAGACCTCTGAACATTGAAAGAGAGGGATCCCAGCCAGCAGAATTCTGGGAGTTGAAATCCATACATGCTGGCTGGGGAATTCTGGGAATTGAAATCCACCCAAGGGCTTTGCAGATGCAGAATCTGCACTTGTGCACCTCAACCAACCCCCCCTCCCCACCACCCAAATGGCCTTGAACTGGCTGCTATTGATGAGCTAAAATCACAGGGAAAAGCAAATGAATAAACAAACAAACAAACAAACATATAAACAAATAAATAAACTCAAACGTTCTATAGCAGCCTAGAAGACAAACACCGCACTAGGAATTAACCGGAAAAGACATGTCAAAACTCACGGCTCTACATTATGATGACATGATCCCTCAACAACCTATTTGCATTTCAAATGCTGTTTGCAATTTTCAGTGCTCTACCTTGAGGGTGAAAAAATAATAATAAATAGAATTGGAAAAGCAAAGAGGAGGAGGGGAAAAAAGCCACAAAAATGATCTGTGGATTGACAGGTTGTTTTAAAAAAAATGGGGCTTTTTAGTCCCGAAAGGAACATATAATGGAGGTTTACAAAAATCATAAGTGGTGTGGAGAGCAGTGAATAGGGAGAAAATTATCCACTTTCTTTGATATCCAAAATCTCAGCTGCGTCTGGGGGAATGAATAGAAGGCAGATTTAATGGAAATAAACAGAAAGATTTCTGGGCAGGGGGACGTGTGTGTATGTACCATGTGGGATCCTCCCACCCTCTCCAAGTCCCTTGACATCAATTCTGGTGCAATCCAGCTACGGCTTTAAAATCCACAAATCCACAAGAGAAAGAGAGAAAATTTTCCAGGCTATAGGCCTCAATGGTGGTTTCCATCTGAATGTGTCGAGTGCATGACCTCTGTGAACAGAGAGTGTGCATTGTGGTCTTTTAGCTTTTTGATGGTCTGTTTTGAATAGTGTGCAGTTGTTGTTTATCTCTATGTATCTATTGATGGCTGACTTGCCTGAGTGCCTGGATCCTGGGTCTTTTGGTTTAGATTTTAGAACATAGAATAATGGATTTGGAAGGAGCCTTGGAGGCCTTCTAATCCAACCCCTGCTAGAGCAGGGGACCCTGTAGCATTTCAGACCAAGGGTTGTCTAGTCTCTTCTTGAAAGCCTCCAATGATGGAGCTTCATACTGAAAGCAATACACATTTCAGACTAAGAAGGGTGACTGTCTACAGATAATCTGTGGGTTGCCATAAGAGTGCAATTCTGGAACTCAAAGCTTGCTTGCTTGCTTCTCTTCACTTCTCTTCTCTTCTCTTCTCTTCTCTTCTCTTCTCTTCTCTTCTCTTCTCTTCTCTTCTCTCCTCTTCCCCTCCCCTCCCTCCCTTCCATCTTCTCTTCTCTTCCCTCTCCCTCTCCCTCTCTCTCCTTTCTCCCTCCCTCCGTCCCTCCCTCCCTCCTTCCTTCCTTCCTATCGCCTTTCCTTTCACTTCCTCCCACCCCTCCCATCTCCCTCCCTTCCATTTTTCCTTGGATGTGGCTGAAGGGAGGAGGCCTGGGAAGAAGAGCCAGGCTGGGGGTGTCAGAGGCTTGTAGAACCCCCATGGAGTGTTGGGGAAGGGGCTCCAAGGACCCTCCTGCAGTGCTGAAGTGCAGTGTTGAGTGAGAGCAGGAAAAGCCTCTTCACTCGGAGACTCATGAAGTTTGCAGAGTGGTTCCAGATGGACAGTGCCTCACACTTGGGGTCATTACCCAGGAATTCGCCCCCCCCACTCCTCCTCCTCCTCCTCCTCCTCCTCCTCCTCCTCCTCCTCCTCCTCCTCCTCCTCCTCCTCCTCCTCTTTGCAATGAGAGAAGAAAAGCAGCAGTGGGAAACTCGGCCTGTACTAAGTAGGAAAAACATCTCCTCTTCGACTGGAGCACTTCCTCTGCAACGGCCTCATCTAAGAAGCCCCCTGGAGAATCCTTTTATTGGGTAATCATTTCAGGGGGTTGTTACCCAGAATCTAAACATCAGCTTTTTCCCAGCTGAGGCCTGCATTGTGCAGAATGATTCCTTCCTTCCTTCCCCCCACTAAATCTGGTATTAAAAATGCAGTTAAGCTGGTACAAGAAGCCACATCCCTTAAACCAGGACCTTGTGGCTTTTCTTGGTGCCTACGCTGAGCATTCGGGTTGTATCTTGTATCTTCTGGAAGCAATGGCTCCCCTCCAGGGGTGGGTTCCTAATTTTTTTACTACCACTCTGTGGGTGTGGCTTATTTTGTGAGTGTGGCATGCCGGCCATGTGACCGGGTGGGCGTGGCTTCTCAGACTGCTGAAGGGAGGGGAACTGAGATAGGTCCTGCCACCCATTCCCCCTCCCCTCAGCAGCTCGAGAAGCCTCAAACGTCCGAAAATGCCTAGGATCATCACCGCCCATTTGTGGCTTCTCGGACTGCTGAAGGGAGGGGAACTGAGATAGGTCCTGCCACCCATTCTTTCAGCGACTCACGCGCTCCCTCAGCCATCCTCCCCTGCTTGGACTCACTGTAGGGTAGGAAGGCAGCGCATGAGCAGTGCCGGAAGCTCGGCTTCTGGGCATGCACAGAAGAATTTTTTTAAAAAATGTAAAAAAAAATAAAAAAATGGCCACCGGCAACCGATCGCACCGGTATGGTGATGTCACCAGCGGGCCACTACCCGTGCTATAGAGTGGACTGCACCGGTAGGAACCCACCACTGCTCCCCTCCAAAAGTTTGGGGACGTGGCCAGTCAGCCATTGCTCCCGGTTCGGCGAGCAGGGGGAAATTCCCACTACTGGTTCTATAGAACTGGTCTGAACTGGGAGCAACCCACCTCTGGTCTACACATCTTAAATTGCCCAAGGTTGGGAAATACAGCTCTAATTGGTTCTGCCTCCAGTTCAAAGTCTTCATCATGGATACACCGTTCAGGAATTCAATACAACAGTAAGGTTAAGATGTTGAGCCCCTAAACAATATTGGGGAAATGTTTATTGGAGTATCTTTTATTACTGGCTCTTGTAGCATCTTGGGGGTGGGGAGTGGCATTGGATGGAGGGGAAGACAGGTCAGATCTGAAACCAGACACATCCTCAAGATCATTGACCCAAATTGCAGACTCCTGAAGAAAGAGAAAAAATAACAGAATAACAGAGTTGGAAGGGACCTTGGAGGTCTTCTAGTCCAACCCCCTGCTCAAGCAGGATCCCCTATCATTTCAGACAAATGATTGTGCAGTCTCTTCTTAAAAACATCAAGGAGCACCCACAACTTCTGTTGGCGAGCAGTTCTACTATTTGATTGTTCTCACTGTCAGGAAATTCCTCCTTAGTTCTAGGTTGCTTCTCTCCTTGGTTTTATTTATTTATTTATTTATTTTGTTATTCTTATATGCCGCCCAACTCCCGAAGGACTCAGGGCGGCGTGGTTAGTTTCCATCCGTTGCTTCTTGTCCTGCCCTCTTGTACTTTGGAGAATAGGGTGACCCCCTCTTTTCTCTGTGGCAGCCCCTCAAATATTGGAAGACTGCTCTCACGTCACCTCAATCCTACTTTTTATTAGACTAGACAATTCCTGCAACCGTTCTTCATATGTTTTAGCATCCAGTCCCCTAATCATCTTTGCTGCTCTTCTCTGCACTCTTTCCAGAGTCTCAACATCCTGACTCAACATCTTCCAAGAGCCGTGGTGGCACAGTGGTTAGAATGCAGTATTGCAGGTTGACTCTGCCCACTGCTAGCAGTTCGATTCTGATCGGCTCAAGGTTGACTCAGACTGCCATCCTTCAAAGAAAGAAAGAAAGAAAGAAAGAAAGAAAGAAAGAAAGAAAGAAAGAAAGAAAGAAAGAAAGAAAGAAAGAAAGAAAGAAAGAAAGAGAAGGAGGAAGGAAGGAAGGAAGGAAGGAAGGAAGAAAGAAAGAAAGAAAGAAAGAAAGAAAGAAAGAAAGAAAGAAAGAAAGAAAGAAAGAAAGAAAGAATGAATGAATGAAAGAAATTGCCAGTGGAAATAAAGCAAGCCAAACACCCTGGACTTCTCCTGCTGTTGACAATCTCTTGTCAAGGAACCACAATTAAGGTGTGGAAGTTTTTCTAGCTTCAGTCACAGAGAGCCGGGCTAATTTCTTTAAAACTGCTCTCTGGCACCCTTTGAAACTTAACTCCAGTAGCAAATTAAAAAAAAAAAAGCTAATTGCCAGCCCATAAATAAAGGAGCATTTGGTTCCCTTTGATTTCAGCAGTTGTGTGCAATAATTACCTCTGAAAAGTGGATTCAGAAACAATTAACAGCAGCCAGATTTCGGCTCTGTGGAGGGGAGGGTGGGGGATTTACACATATCAAGGTATTGCACCCACAAGCACA
This sequence comes from Diadophis punctatus similis, assembly GCA_023053685.1. Taxonomy (NCBI): domain Eukaryota; kingdom Metazoa; phylum Chordata; class Lepidosauria; order Squamata; family Dipsadidae; genus Diadophis; species Diadophis punctatus. The sequence continues at coordinate 5,644,968 of JALIGW010000032.1, read as the reverse complement.
CAATCAAAGCCCTGAGGGTTGTTTTGATGCGTGTTGTGCCTGCAGGGCACATTAAAAAAGGGGTAGGGGCCTCAAATCATACAATCACAGCTGCCATTTTGACTTTCTTGACTTCTGTCTGCTGACACCAATTTTCTTAGACTGGGTTGCTACCTTTGGCTTCCTCAGGACAGCGCGTGCCGTCTTCACACAATGTGCTAAGCTTGGTTAGGTGTTTTTTCCTAGGAAAGTGGTCTATCAGGGCAACCTGGTCTACCCAAATGTGGGACTGAGCATACTGCTTCCGCTTTTGCCTTTCAGCCCCAATCCAGGAGCCTTCGCAGGCAGTCGCTTTCGCGACAAACTATTTTCTGTCTGGAATTTATATTTTACCGACAAAGAAATAAAGGGAGACTAGTATAGATCTATTTCAAGCTATTTAGCTCTCGTCAGCTAGCCATACCCTGGTTCGAATCCCAGAAGGGTATGGCTAGCTGACAAGAGTTAAATAGCTTGAAATAGATCTATACTAGTCTCCCTTTATTTCTTTGTCGGTAAATATAAATTCAACAAGCTTGGTTAGGGTTCACTTTCTTTGGTATTTTGGGTCATTCTGCGTAATCTGAGCCTCTTTATAGACCACTTTATATACTATTTATATTTTTAATATGACTTTATAAGGCCTTGGTAAGATCAGACTTGGAATATTACATCCAGTTTTGGTCGTATGATATAAAACAGATGTTGAGACTCTGGAAAGAGTGCAGAGAAGAGCAACAAAGATGATTAGGGGACTGGAGGCTTAAACATATGAAGAACAGCTGCAGGAACTGGGTATGTCTAGTTTAATGAAAAGAAGGACCAGGGGAGACATGATAGCACTCTTCCAATATCTCAGAAGCCACCACAAAGAAGAGGGAGTCAAGCTATTCTCCAAGGCACCTGAGGGCAGAACAAGAAGCAATGGGTGGAAACTAATCAAGGAGAAAAGCAACCTACAACTAAGGAGAAATTTCCTGACAGTGGAACAATTAACTGGTGGAATGGATTTGTCATGATGTGAATAATTGCCAGTTGTGCATCTCTACTATTTCTAGATTTACCGTATTTCCTAATCAAGCAGACATGTGATATGTTTTACTACGCATGCGTGCATTCCAGGAGTTTTGTCTCCTCCTACCCTTCTTCTTTTTCGAAGCCTCGCCCGAGGCAGACGTGAAATCTTCTTGAGAAAATGTAGCTTATTAAAGGTTTATATTTTTTGTTACTTTTGTACTGAAATAAATATTTTGTTAATTAGAATTGAATCTCGGTTTTATTTTCTAAGTACGAATGACTTCAGGGAAGCAAGATCCTATATCACTTCTTGATAGGAAAATTCCTATCTAACAGGATTGCCTCCAGAAGTTGTGGGTGCTCCATCACTGGAGGCTTTTAAAGAAGAGACTGTCACTGGACACTCATTTATCTGAAATGGGATAGGGTCTCCAGCTGGAGCAGGGGGCTGGACTTCCCACTCTGTTATTCTGTCCACCTTGTTGGGTTTCTGAAGGGTCATAAAGACCTTGATCTTTAGGAAAGACCACCAGGGATGAAACCCGTGATTGAGGGAATGCTATGTTGTTCATCCTATATTTGTCCTTCTGGGAGCTGCTTTGATCATACAGGAAGGAGCAACACCAAAGGCCATGTCAACCAACCAACCAACCAACCAACCAATCAACCAATCAATCAATCAGCTGGTCATGGCAATGAAGAGGAACATTTGTGTGTGTGGATGTGTGTGTTTAAAAACCCAAGATGATTTCTATGGCTTCTTGATCTTGACTTTTTTTTTTATTTCTTGCAGACTTCTTGAGTCATCTCTAATCTGATTGCCGAAATGGAAGAGTTCACCTGGAGGGTCATTTTGTCTCAGAGTAGCTTAATTTGTATTTTAAATGATTTATCTCTTTAGCTTAAGACTAACCTGAGGACTTTCAACCATAGCCCCAAAGTGGCTCCCGATTGGCTATTTTCTAATGTGATGGAAATAATTGGTGGAAATTAAGGATGATAATCAGCAGGGTGGTTTAATTAAACGTTGTAACCTTAAGAAAAATAAATCCAATCTAATTTCCATCTAATCTTTCCCTTCCTGGGTCAGGGTGATTTGTGAATCCGCATACATATTGCAAACTTTTATATCTTGCTTACATTTCCCAAACTTGATTTATAGTTTGTTAACATCTTTTTTTATGTTGTCTTTTTTTTACGACTTGTTTACAAACTTTTGCATCTCACCTGTGTCCCTTGCAATCTGGATGATAATACTAATCTGGATGGTGGATGTTGCAATACCTGGAGATAGCAGAAGAGATCTGGAGAAAATTCACAAAATACAAAAACCTGCAAATAGAAGGAGAGCAACTTTGATGGTGTTAAAGGAAGCAAAGGGAGCACCAAAAGTCATAGGCACCATGGGTGCAATCCCAAAACATCTGAAACAACACTTGAACACCATCGGCAATTGACAAAATCCCCATCGGTCAATTGCAAAAGGCAGTTTTACTTGGAACAGCTGACATCCTGCGATGATATCTTTAACACCATCAAAGTACAACATCTTTCTATCCCAGCTCCTTGGGAAGGACCCAGTAGATGGACAAAAATGCCAAACCCAGTCTGAACATCTGGCTGACTGTCCACCAGCCTTAACAAGAGTAATCTGGTTTCCCCCTTGTTGGCAGGGGAGGGGGGGGAGAGGAGTTGTGATGTTCTGATGTGCTCGAGAGTTATGTCTTCTATCAGAAGGTCACCCATGCCAGATAGGTCTCAGCAGAAGAGCCAGACTAAGTGTGTCCATCAACTCATTTGATGTGATGAGAAAACAGAAAAAGGACTCCTACTACGCTGGATTGGTCATTGCCCAGGTCAACGAGGATCATGTCAGATGTTAGAGTTCCTGGCATAGAGTCCCTGGCATCATGAATGGTGCTCTGCATTGTATTGAGGAGGCCACATTTGGAATATTGCATCCAGTTTTGGTCACCGTAATGCGAAAAAAAAAAGATGTTGAGACTCTAGAAAGAGTGCAGAGAACAGCAGCAAAGGTGATTAGGGAACTGGAAGTGAAAAGTTATGAAGAATGGTTGCTGGAATTGAGTATGTCTAGTCTAGTGAAGAGAAGGACTTAGGGGTACCATGATAGCAGTCTTCCAATATTTGAGGGGCTGCCCCAAAGAAGAGGGGGGGGGTCGACCTATTCTCCAAAGCACCTGAAGGCAGGACGAGAAGCAATGGATGGAAACTAATCAGGGAGAGAAGCAACCTAGAACTAAGGAGGCATTTCCTGACAGTGAGAACAATTAATCATTGGAACAACTTGCCTCCAGAAGTTGTGGATGCTCCATCACTGGAGGTCTTTAAAGAGAGACTGGACAGCCATTTGTCTGAAATGGTATAAGGACTCCTGTCTTGGGCAGGGGGTTGGACTAGAAGACCTCTGAGGTCCCTTCCAGCACCAAGAATCCATGATTTTATGATCGTTAGACAAGTTGGCAAGGATTACTGGAAGAACAATAACCACAGACTAAACAGAAGCGTGCCATATTTAAAAATGGCAGCATTATGCCCGCTATTATAAATCGAAAGCAACAAAGTGTTGCTACTTAAACCAACTGTTTGAACTGTGGAAAGCATTTATCCAGACTCAAATATCAATGAACAACAATTAGCAGATCAAAGGAGATATTCATGACTGGAAAATAAAATATTCAGGATTGCAGAAGTGGAAGGGATTCAGAAAAATTGGAAGATTGTGGAAGACCCAGAACAATAATGGAATAGTACAAGAAGCTCAGATAACAACCACTGGAAATCTAGAGGAAACGGCTGATTTGAGCCAGAGAAATGATAACTTAGCAGAAGTAAGAACAGCAGCAGAATCAGTAAACGTCGGTACTGAAACAACCTCTTTGATCTCTTGACAAGAAGGATGAAAAGAGGAAATTATAGCAGGATTACCAGTTAAAGGAAAAAACACGCCAGAAGTGAAAGTACAGGTAGTACTCAATTTACAATGGTTCATTTAGTGACCATTTGAAGTTACAAGGGATTAAAAAAAGTGATTTATGACAGTTTTTCCACACTTATGACCATTGCAGAATCCCCACAGTCAGGTGATCAAAATTTGGACGCTTGGCAACTGACTCATATTTATGACAGTTGCAGCATCCCAGGGTCATGTGATCCCCTTTTGCGACCGTCTGAGAAGCAAAGTCAATGGGGGAAGCCGGGTTCACTTAACGGCTGTGTTACTAATTAAAACATTGCAGTGATTTGCTTAACAACTGTGGCAAGAAAGGTCATAAAATGGGGCAAAACTCACTTAACAAATGTCTCGCTTAGCAACAGAAACTTTGGGCTCTGTTGTGGTCATAAGTCGAGGACTACTTGCAGTGCCCAAAAAAGACTTGGCACCTGTAATGAAGGATGGGAGTAAGGCAGTTGAAAGGATAAAAATAACATTTATCCAACAGACTGGTCAGTTTCCTTACAGAAAAACTGAGTGTTTATCAAACTTAGAAAATCAAAATCATATTCCATCACGTTCAATATTTAGAGTGGAAGACTCACAACATTGTCAAACTATCTAGTAAGGCTGTATTCTATTCTTCTTCTTCTCACCTTTCCTATTACCCATCTCCTTATTTTCTTATGACTATAACTTTGTTGCTTGCATCTTATAATTTAAATTGTTTACTTAGTATCCTAGTAGGATCAGTATTGATTTATCATGAATGTATTTTTAGGGTTGATTATGATAACGATCTGTAACGATTGTTGCATGTACACTGAGAGCATATGCACCAAAGACAAATTCCTTGTGTGTCCAATCACACTTGGCCAATAAATAATTCTATTCTATTCTATTCTATTCTATTCTATTCTATTCTATTCTATTCTATTCTATTCTATTCTATTCTATTCTATTCTATTCTATTCTATTCTCTATAATTCTATTCTATTCTATTATTCTATTCTATTCTATTCTATTTCTTCTCTTCTCTTCTCTTCTCTTCTCTTCTCTTCTCTTCTCTTCTCTTCTCTTCTCTTCTCTTCTCTTCTCTTCTTTTAAATTAAGAGCAGGTGCAAGTAATTTAAAGAACGCACAAGAGCCAAAATTGAAGAATGTAAGAATCAAGACTAGCTTAATAAAAAAAATGTTGTCTGAGGAGCAGAAAAATGGAAGAAGCTTTGGAAATCTCAGAGCCACAAATGACAGCAATAGCCGGGAAAATTCAATGCTTTGAGGCACAAATAACCCATTCTAAGCAAAATCATCTCTTTCAATCAGACCAGAGCTAAATCTACCCAAGTATAAATGCCAATAGAAATATCTGGAAATGGAAAACCAGGCATAAAGGAAACAGTTCAGTTTTGGAAAGATCTATGGGAAACTCGAAGCCATTCTAATAAAAATTCTGGATGGAGAATAGTACTGGAAGATGAATTTAGTGAAAATCAAATGGGAGAACGAATAATAACAGCAGGAATTCAGGTGGACCTCAACTTATAACCATAATCAGGATCAAAATCTCCCTGGCTAAGCAAGATTACGTGAGTTGTGACCCACCTTATGAGCTTTATGGCCATGGCTGTTAAGTGAATCACTACTGTCATAAACCATCATATGGTCATTAAGTGAATTCGACTTCCTCCATTGACTTTGCTTGTCAGAAGCCAGCCGAGAAGGTCCCAAACGGCCATTATATGATCCCAGGATCATAACAGACATAAATATGGCCTGTTGCCAAGCAACCATTGGATTATTATATGTCCAAGGGGATGCTGCAATGGTCAAGCAGTATGAGACTCATTCCTAAGTCACTTTTTTCGGTGCCATTGTAACTCTGAATGGTCACTGAGTGAATAATTATTAAATCGAGGACTATCTGTAGTTAAAAACAATGCAAAGGATTAAACATTGGAAATATTCTGGAAATGGCCAATTGCATGACTTTTGGCTCAAATATTTGAGTCGTTTAACGAAGTATTAATCAACAGCCAGTTAATAATTGGCAAAAAAAAAGGAATTTAAAAACACAGCAAAAAAACCAGGAAACTATAGACTGATAATCTACAATGTTTAAAATTACTCACAGGCAAAATCCAAGATTATTTAGAAGAAAACAGGATCCTTCCAGTAGGCCAGAAAGGAAATGAAAAGCAGAGGTACCAAAGATCAATTTTAGATTAATAAAAGAGTTCTGGAGAATTGCAAAAGCCGAAAGACCAATTTACATTGTGGTCTGGATTGGTTACAAAAAGGCATTTTGATTCATCACCACAGAGTTGGATTATCAAACGTTGGGAAACAACAGGCGTCGGTAAAAACATTACAATATTTATAGATAAAATAATGAAGCAGCGGAAGACAGAACTGGGGGTTGGAAATGAAAAAAACACGGGATGGTGAACCTGAGGAGAGGCAACTTCCAGGCTGACTCGTTATCACCCGTATTTGTCACTGCCACGATCTCACTTTCCGTGATTTTGAAGGAAACAAATCTTGGCTCTCAAACAGCAAAAACAAAACAAAACAAAACCCGCTAATAAAAGTTCCCATTTGCTTTATATGGGTGATCTGAAGCTTTATGGAAAACCAGAAATTGAAATCCAGTCATTGACAAATACAGTAAGGTTTTTTAGTACAGATATAAGTCTGTAGCGATTCTCATTCATCCAGGTCCTGGTTGTCCCAAAGGTGCTTTTTCAGGAGGCAACTGGACTTTCTGGTTTTTTCTTTGAACGGATTTCCAGAAAAATTGCAGACTACAAGAACCATTGGCACCACTCAGGTGACCCTGAGGACACAGATCAACATCCAAATGTGTTCTGACAGACGAGCACAATTCAAAGCGCACTGACGACGTCTCCTCGAATGGTGACGAAATGTTTGCAACCAAATTGCCAAGCTCAGAGCTCAAACCAACAGACAAACTTCCAAGTGGCCTCAAGGACTCTCTAAAAAGGATGCAAATGACCAGCTGTGTCTGCAAGGAATATAAATCCTTCCATTCCCCATCATCCAGTCAGAGCTGAAGAAGCTTCTTGGATGAGAAGGGAAACATCTTCAAAGAAAAACAAGAAAGTCCAGTTGCCTCCTGAAAAAGCACCTTTTAGTACAGATATAGTAATGGACTTTGGCTTAAATAAATGTTCTACAATAATACAATAAATTGGGATAAAAATTGAAAGGTCAAATGGCCAAACCATCAGAAACCAGATTCCCAATTTAACTGCAGTAATTTGCTTAACTGTGGCAAGAAAACTCATAAAGTGAGGCAAAACTCACTTAACAACCATGTTCCCAAGTTAAATGCGATGAATTGCTTAACAACTGTGGCAAGAAAAGTCGTAAAACGAGGCAAAACTCACTTAACAACTTCTCACTGAGCAGCAGGTGGCCGTAAGGGAAGGACTACCTGTAAAAGAGTCAGCCATCCATTTGTGCTGGAAGGTGATTCACTTAGCAACTGTGTCAATAACGGTCGTAAAATGGGGCAAAGCTGACTTAGCAACTTCTCACTTAGCGGCAGAAGGTTTTGAGTTCCGTTGTGGTCGTAAGCCGAGGACCACCAGTAAAATTGTCATCAGCCATTTGTCCTGGGAGGAATTTCTCCCTCTTCATACCAAGCTTCGAGCTTTCCTGCTGCAATGTTGCAGCTTCTAATTTATTATATTAGGACAGTTATTGGAAGACTTTCTGGCAAACAAATATCGTATTTATATTATATCAACGCCTCAGCGCCCTCCTGGGTTATCATAATGCAAAATCGGTTCTATCCCACCGCAGAAAACCCACACGGATTATCGCAGCTCTATCCGCAGTGGCTCCGAAGATTTATTCTCCAATTACGTCGGGGGATTGCTATAGATCCAGGAGGAATCTGTTTAAATGACTCCAGGTCATTATCTCTCCCAAAATATAGGAAAACATTTCCATTAAGCCGCTTCTGAGATCCCCGATCAGCTATTTTCCAGGTAAGATTTAATGGCTTTCCGTATGCAAAATAGCTTTCCGTATGCAAAACAACCCTGCGTGCGGGATGGCAAATTATCATTGCTATGTGTTAACATAACGAATTATTGCAATGTTTTTTTATAGAAAGATGAAGGAACTTCCTTCTTCCTTATCTGTTACCTTTCCAGGAGGGCCTTTTCAGTAATGTGTAATGCTTGGGCTCACGGATTCACTACTTGCTCAATCTGTAGTGAATATTCTTTCTTTCTTTCGTTCGTTCTTTCTTTCTTTCTTTCTTTCTCTCTCTATCTGGAGTCTCAAACAACTGTTGCTCAGCTGTTAACACACACTGAAGCTTTTGATCTTGGTATAAATATGTCTAAATCCTTGACAAGGGGGAGCTGCTTTGATCTGTTAAGCTAACCTTTTGGTGTTTATAGAGTTTCATCTCCCTCCACGCTAATCAGTCAAATATTTGTTTCTGAAGATGATTGCCTGGATACTATTAATAACTCCTGAAGCCAGAAACAAGGCAGCGGTATCATTTCTTCTTCTCTTTCTCCTTCTCCTTCTCCTCTTCCTCCTCCTCCTCCTCCTCTCTGTCCTAACTTCCTTCTGCTCCTCCTCTTCCTCCACTTCCTCCTCCTCTGTCCTAACTTCCTCCTCCTCCTCCTCTTCCTCCTCTTCCTCCTCCTCCTCCTCTCCATCCTAACTTCCTCCTCCTCCTCTTCCTCTTCCTCCTCCTCCTCCTCTCTGTCCTAACTTCCTCTTCCTCCTCTTCCTCCTCCTCCTCCTCCTCCTCTCTGTCCCAACCTCCTTCTCCTCCATTTATTTATTTATTTATTTATTTATTTATTTATTTATTTATTTATTTATTTATTTATTTATTTATTTATTTATTTATTTATTTATTTCATCAGGCATGTATTAGATAATAGATATAAGTATAAACATAGTTATGGATACATGAAATGGATACGAATAAAAGGGAACATTAGGACAGGGATGGTAGGCACGCTGGTGCGCTTATGCACGCCCCTTACAGACCTCTTAGGAATGGGGTGAGGTCGACGGTAGACGGTCTAAGGCTAAAGTTTTTGGGGTTTGGGGAAGAAACCAGAGTCAGGTAGTGCATTCCAGGCATTGACAACTCTGTTACTGAATTCGTATTTTCTGCAATCAAGTTTGGAGCGATTTACCATAAGTTTGTATCTATTATGTGCTCGTGTATCGTGGTTGAAGCTGAAGTATTGATTGACAGGTAGGACATTGTAGCGGATAATTTTATGTACTATGCTTAGGTTGGATCGAAGACGGCGAAGTTCTAAGTTGTCTAGGCCCAAAATTTCCTCCTCTTCCTCCACTCTGTCCCATCCTCCTTCTCCTTTTCCTCCTCCTCCTCCTCTTCCTCTTCCCCCTCCTCCTTCCTTGACATTTCTTGAAAGTTTAGTTTTTTGTAATTATTTGATTAAAATTTCATTTGCAACAATAAAAGATATTACGGGAAAGAAAGAAAAAGAATGCAGTGGAGCAAGGAAGCAACTTCCCATCCTCATCACACACATAAACCATTTCATAATCTCTTCACCTCCTAATTACCAGATGGAAAACTCTTCATTCGCCCATCTCTTAACTCGAGGCAAATCCAATACGTGACATCGTCTTCCATCCAGTTGCCAAGAAAAAGTCCAAACAGAGCTCTAAAATAGTACTAATTAACATATATAAAACTCAATATTCCCTATCTCAGCTTTTAGCTGTAATTGTTAAATCCCATTTAAAAGGCATAAAGTGGTCCTGATATCCTGGTGTAAATGAAAAACTTAAGTTTAACAAGACAAAGAGGAACCCTTCCTCTCTTAAAAAACCAAACTCCCAAATATCCCTTATGTCTAGAATAATTGTAGGAAACAAGCTGAAACACCCTGTTAATTGTAAGCAAACCTAACACAGAGCCATACTTTATTGAATTAATTGGATTTTCTGGGTTAATAAGAAACCTTCACTCATAAACTAACCATAAGAGCTAGTTTGGTCTAGTGATGATGGTATCGGGTTAGAAATAGAAGACGGTGAGTTCTAGTCCCGGCTTAGGCATCAAAGCCAGCTGGGTGACTTTGGGCCAATCACCAGGAGACTGTGAGTTCTAGTCAGGGGTGAAATACATCGGGTTCTGACAGGTTCTGGAGAACTAGTAGCAGAAATTTTGAATAGTTTGGAGAACTGGCAAATACCACTCTGGCTGGCCCCAGGAGTGGGGAGGGAATGGAAATTTTGCAGTAGCAATAGCAATAGCACTTTACTAAGGTGACCAGATTTTATTTTTTGTAAAGCGGGACACCATTGACGGGTGGGAGGGTTTCTAGGGGAGCAAGATGGGAGGGGTCCGTCTCTCTTATCCTGCAGCTTTGTGCACCCCCCCCAAACACCCCCCCTTCATCGCAGCCAGGGGTGGGTTCCTACTGGCGCAGGCTTACCTGTTCGTTGCCGCAGAGCCAAAGAAGCTGGCGGCATTCGCGGCGCGGGGCTTCCCCCGCCCGCTTCCCCCAGCCGCCGGGATGCCGCCATTTGCATTCTTTTGCCCTCTGCGCATGCGCAAAGCGTTCTACTTCTTCGGCTCTGCGTTGACGAACAGGCAAGACCGCCGCTGCCCCTCTCACTGCCCTCCCTCCCCGCCTGGCAGGAGGAGGCAGGAGGAGGCAGGAGGCAGAGGGGTGTGCAGGGCAAATTCAAATTTAAAAAGCGGGACTTTTTTGAAATGCAGCGGGACGCGGGACAAATTATTAAAAAGCGGGACTGTCCTGCCAAAAGCGGGACATCTGGTCACCTTAACTTAGACTTATATACTGCTTCTTAGTGCTTTACAGCCCTCTCTAAGCGGTTTACAGAGTTCAGCATATTGCCCCCAACAATCTGGGTCCTCATTTTACCGTCCTCGGAAGGATGGAAGGCTGAGTCAGCCTTCAGCCTGGTGAGATTTGAACAGCTGAACTGCAACTAGCAGTCAGCTGAAGTAGCCTGCAGTGCTGCACTCTAACCACTGCGCCACCTCGGCTCTCAAAGCCTTCCGCTGACACGCCCACCAAGCCACGTCCACAGAACCGGTAGGGAAAAGTTTTGAATTTCACCCTTGGTTCTAGTCCTGACTTAGGCAGGAAAGCAGCTGGGTGACTTTGGGCCAATCACCAGGAGACGGTGAGTTCTAGTCCCGCCTTAGGCATGACAGCCGGCTGGGTGACTTTGGGACAACCCCTCTCCCTCAGCCCACCTCAGAAGGTTGCTGTGGTGGGGAAAATAGGAGGAGGAAGGAATACGTTTACTGCCTTGAGTTACTTATAAAAATAATAAAGGCTGGATAAAAACAAAACAAAACATATTCCGTACTTTAATTAAAATAAAATCTAAAATAAGAGAAGGCAGTGTGCCTTTGCCACTATAGGCGGAGGAACCAGGGGTCCAAAGGACAAAATCTGCATTGCAATGCGTGTAATTGTGGTGCAGTTGTGGTTTAGGCATGGACACTTTGGCTCTGCTAAAGTGCAGCCGGCTCGTTTGCGGTCACATTAAATTAGCCAGTGGAGCTCTCTTTCTTCAGCATCATTATCCAGGGGTCAGGTCACTGCCTCACCATTTATTCGAGATCCCCCCCCTATTTTCTGGGTTGCCGCAGCACCATAAACTAGAAACGAACGGCATAACCTGGGTTCACACAATCTGCCAGGCGAGACAGAGTGGCCTGCTTTGTGGTTCAGCCTGTCGTGAGGTCACAGCCCAACTGGGGTTGGTGGCCAGCCTTATTCAGAGCATTAATAATATATTAAACTTGTATGCCACCCGACTCTCTGCAACGTTGGGTGGCAGACAACCATCGAACACCGAAACGGCGATAAAATCCATAAAAGCAGAACAAATAAATGTTGGCAAGGATAATAAGGCCAGGGGTCTTGCTCTCCTTCGCCAAAGACCTGCTTGAACTGCTACTGCCTTTGGTGGCATAAATAATACATAAAGGACTAAATTCGTGCCTCTGCATTTCTCTCTCTGCACAAGAGGCCAGGTGCCGACATTGTCCCAAGGGAGAGCTCAGGAGATCGGCAAAAACGTCAGGATGGCAGCCATGAACCCACGATCAAAGCTTTGCTTTCATTGTCAAACTGAATATCCAGTTCAGTGGCTTGAAAAGTACTCGTATAAGACGCACCGAAGTATAAGACGCACCTTAGTTTTGGGGGAGGAAAACAAGGAAAAAAGGCCTCTGCCTCCCAGCAATTTGCCAAACAGCACAGATGATATACACTGTTTGCTGTGTATTTCTGTGCATGTGTGCCTGACCCATAGAAATAGCAAAGAATTGGAGAAATGTACATTATGCCAGAAAGTTTTCTTAAATGTAGTCACACTAACTCCTCCCAATTATTTAAATAGATCTACTCCAAGGTAAGTCAGGATTTAACTCTAATACTAAACAGGACACTGTTACATTTCATACTATACTTGTACAGAGCTGTTAAAATTAATTAAAATTTCTGGAAGTATACATTATTCTCTATTATTTAAAAGAAGATACAATAGCACTGGGCCTCTTCAGAGCAAGCATTTATTTTAAAAAGCTTCTTTATTTTGTTAAGTTGTCTAAATTTACAGGGATCTCCAACCTTGGCAACTTTAAGACTTGTGGACTTCAACTCCCAGAATTCCACAGCCAGCAGAGCTAACAAAGCTGGCTGTTGAATTCTGGGAGTTGAAGTCCACAAGTCTTAAAGTTGCCAAGGTTGGAGACCCCTGGCTCTAGAACAGGGGTAGGGAACGTTGGCTCTTCTATGACTCATGGACTTCAACTCCCAGAATATCTGAGCCAATCATGCTAGCTTAGGAATTCTGGGAGTTGAAGTCCATGAGTCATAGAAGAGCCAACGTTCCCTACCCCTGCTCTAGAACAATAATAAAGCAGTCTTTAAAAAATAAGTCTAATAATCCTACCACATACCTCCCTACGACCGGTTAGGTCCCATAGAGAGGGCCTCCTCCGGGTCCCATCGGCCAAACAATGTCGGTTGGCGGGGCCACGGGGGAGGGCCTTCTCTGTGGGAGCCCCGTCCCTCTGGAACCAACTCCCACCAGAGATCCGGACTATCCCCACCCTGCTGGCCTTCCGTAAAGCCATAAAAACTTGGCTCTTCCGGCAGGCGGGGTGAATAGGAAGATCAGATTCCCCCCTTGAATGTTGTTTTTATAATTGTTTTAACTACGCCTTTTAATTTTAAATTATGATAATTGTTTTTATTGTACGCTTCTTATTCTGTTGTACGCCGCCCTGAGTCCCACGGGATTGGGCGGCCTATAAGAACGTCTATTAAATTAAATTAAATTAAATTTGAACATTCTACAGACATTTATAGTTATTCACTCACCCCTTTGCAGCCAGTTCAGCAAAAATAAAAACCTGCGTGTCTAATCTCTCCTAGCTATTTGCCTCTTTGCAGTTAGTTTCACTTTCATTTTCCCACGTGGCAAACCTAATCAGCTGTTCCTCGGGAAACTGCTACTGACTTGCTTGGCTTTACAGGCCCTTCCCTCTTTCCTGCAAGCAGGTAAATTGCTGGAAGACAGAGGCCAAAGGGTGGGGGTGGCTGGGTGGGTGGGGCTACATTCGGTGTATAAGACGTACCCAAGTTTTCAGCCTCTTTTGGGGGGTAAAAAGGTGCGTCTTATACTCCGAAAAATATGGTAAGTTTCTGCCCCTCAGCAGGGAAAACCAAATGCACAAGTACAGAATAGGTGGTACCTGGCTCAATAGTAGTAACTGTGAGAAGGATTTAGGAGTCCTAGTGGACAATCACATAAATAGGAGCCAGCAGTGTGCAGCAGCTGCCAAAAAAAGCCAGTGCAATCCTAGGCTGCATTAACAGAGGGACGGAATCAAGATCACGTGAAGTGTTAATAGCGCTTTACAAACCCTTGGTAAGGCCACACTTGGAATACTGCTTCCAGGTTTGGTCACCACGATGTAAAAAAGATGTTGAGACTCTAGAAAGAGGGATGAGAAGAGCAACAAAGAGGATTAGGGGACTGGAGGCTAAAACTTATGAAGAACGTTGCAAGAATAGGGTATGGCTAGTCTGGTGAAAAGAAGAACATGATAGCATCTTCCAATATTTGATGGGCTGCCATAAAGAGGAGGGGGTCAACCTATTCTCCAAAGCCCCTGAAGGCAGGTCAAGAAGCAATTGATGGAAACTAATCAAGGAGAAAAGCAAGCTAGAATTAAGGAGAAATTTCCTGACAGTAAGAACAATTTATGAGTGGAACAACTTGCTTCCATAAGTTTTGGGTGCTCCATCACTGGAAGCTTTTAAGAAGAGATTGGACAGCCATTTGTCTGTAATTGTATAGGATCTCCTGCTTGAACAGGGGTTTGGACTAGAAGACCTCCAAGGTCCCTTCCAACTCTGTTATTCTGTTCTGTTTTCCAAAGCACCTGAGGGCAGGGCAAGAAGAAACAGAGGGAATCTTATCAAGGAGAGAACCAACCAAAGGAGAAATTTCCTGGCATGAGAACAATCAACCAGTGGAAAAGGTTGCCTCTGGAAGGTGTGGCTGCTCCTCCTTCACTTGAGGTTTTCAATAAAAGATTGAAAAAGGTTTATCTGGGCTGGAACAAGTTCTCCTGCCTAGAGCAGTAGACCTCCAAGGATCCTTCCAGCCATTCTATGGTTTTAAGTCGGCTTGTTTGCATCTCCTGAGGAAGCCCTTGCAACCGTCTGTATGAATCCATAATGCCCTTCCTCTTCACTCCAGATGAAAATCGAGACAGATGTTGTGCTGGGGCTTGGAGCACAAAGCAGATCAGTGGAGACCACATCTTTGACGTTGCTGCCGAACCCAGCTCCCTTCCTGGGAGGCCTTCCCATTTAGCATTTCTAACTGGCCCGGGGGCTTACTAGCCAGGGCCTGGGTCTCCCTCTTCTGCAGCTCTCCAGTCCCTGTTGCACAGCTGAGCCTGCCGCCAGAAACATCACGGCTTGATCCTGTAATCCTTAGCCAACCGGGAGGCATCCTCCAGTGCTCGGCCTGGTATCCGTGTTGTGCTGTTGTCGCTTTAAACTGCAGCTGGGACCAACTGACACTTTCCCGCCACAGGCGAGTCTCTCTCTCGCCAAGCCAGGCCTGACCACAACGTCTCTCTCTGTGTGCATGTGTGTGTTTATCCGTGCGCACAATGCAGTGTTTAAAAAGAGGAGGTGCATAAATCACCTTGGTGTGCGGTAGGCATTTTACAATTCTCACTTTCCCTCCCCCTGCCCAGAATCAGCCATAAATAACCAGTCGGTGGGCTCTGCCACTTGTCTCCTGCGGAGGATTTATTCGGGGGCGAAGGCATAGATCTTGGTGGGCTTACAGGGGCTGTAAATAATCCAAACTTTAACTGTCGGCTGGGGATTATTTTTGGTGCACAAATACTTCCATGCGCCGTGCATCCATTTGCCCTCACCGGCTGCTCTTGCTTGGACCGCCATGCCCCCTCTTCTGGCTGAAGAGCACGGCAGGTGGAAAGCCAGGGATGCTGCCAGCCACTGCACATCTGGATTTGCACATTATGCACACGGGAAGGTGCAAAATTAAAGAGAGTGTGAGAAGCATTGCCTGGTAGGGAGGCGGCCTCGGCCACCGTGCGCCTTTTCAAATGTTCTTTGGAGTTTATGGCTCAAAAATGTCATGGTGCTGTTAGTATCCTTCACTGGAGGCTTTTAAGAAGAGACTGGACAGCCATTTGT
The DNA here is from genome assembly GCA_023053685.1 of Diadophis punctatus similis. Lineage (NCBI taxonomy): Eukaryota > Metazoa > Chordata > Lepidosauria > Squamata > Dipsadidae > Diadophis > Diadophis punctatus. The sequence continues at coordinate 5,629,206 of JALIGW010000032.1, read as the reverse complement.
CTGAAATGGTACAAGGTCTCCTGCCTGAGCAGGGGGTTGGACTAGAAGACCTCCAAGGCCCCTTCCAGCTCTGTCATTCTGTTACTCTGGTCCCTCCTTGTTTGCATTTTGTGGCACAAGGCTGCATGGTTCTTGGATGATATACAGCTCCAGGAGTCGTAAGAAACATCTCATTTCCATCAAGCAAATTGGTCCTTTCCATGTTCCTCTCCTCCAGTTGAGCAATCAACCAGAGGAACAGCCTCCAGAAGGTGTGGGTGCTCCATCACTGGAGGCTTTTAAGAAGAGATTGGACAACCATTTATCTCAAATGGTATAGGGTCTCTTGCTTGAGCAGCGGGTAGGACTAGAAGACCTCTAAAGTCCCTTCCAACTCTATTATTCTATGGTCCGTGTTCTATGAGTTGGACATTGGTTGCTGTGGGTGTAGGAAATGACTAGGTTGAGCCGGAGGGAGGGATCAAGCGTGTCATCAGTCTCAAGTCCCTTTGGGCCCAGATGAGATCTAAGTGAAGCCCACCTTGAACTCTTACTCCTCTGACTCTTATCTACAGCCAATTTGCTTTGACCACCTGTAGTTCAGATTTTTCTAGACAGCTTTAGCATGCAATAAACCTCAACTCATGTGAACCGCCTGATTTCTTGGGCTTGACAGTGGAGTTGTGAATGCTGCAAGGATTTTGAATGGCACAGTCAGAAATCTCTCTCAGGCAGAAGGCGGTCAGTGGGGCAGGACTGAGGAAGGAGGGTGAAGGAGGTACGTGTAAAAGCCCAAGTCTAGGGACAACCTGGAGGGTGTGATCTCTTGAATGATTCAGAAAGGATCATGGGGGTTGCTTCTAGGGGTCCCGTGGAATCTTCCCTGGGATATCCCTTTCACCCATTCATCAGAATATAGAATAACAGAATTGGAAGGGACCTTGGAGGTCTTCTAGTCCAACCCCCTCCTCATGCAGGAGACCTTACATCATGTCAGGCAAATGCTTGTCCAATCTTTTCTTGAAAACCTCCAGTGATGCAGCACCCACAACTTCTGGAGACAAGCCATTCCACTGATTAATTAACAGAATAACAGAGTTGGAAGGGACCTTGAAGGTCTTCTAGTCCACCCCCCTGCTCAAACAAGAGACTCTATCCCATTCTGGACAAATGGCTGTTCACTCTCTTGTTGGAAACCTGCAGTGATGGAGCCGCCACAACTTCTTAAAGCAAATCGTTCCACAGATCAATTGTTCTCACTATCAGGATATTCCTCCTTAGTTCCAGGTTGCTTCTCTCCTTGATTAGTTTCCATCCATTGCTTCTTCTCCTGCCTTCTGGTGGTTTGGAGAATAGGTGGACCCCCTCTTCTTTGGAGAAGCCCCTGAGATATTGGAAGACTGCTGTCATGTCACCCCTCATCAGGAAGTTCCTTCTTCCATATCATCTTCTTCAGCAGGAAGGACATGAGTGGTACCAAGGATTTGGATCGGTGCCTCAGAAAAGACCTTGCCATCTTTGTTCTGGCCATAAAAAGAATTGCAGGTAGTCCTTAAATTACGACCACAACCGAGCCCAACATTTATGTTACTAAGTGAAACATTTGTTGAGTGAGCTTGCCACATTTTATGACTTTTCTTGCCACCGTTCTTAAGTGAATCATTGTTAAGAGGGGGGGGGGCAATCCCCCGTGGAGGTCGATGGATCGTTGCTCCTTTTTGAAGTCATTCTCATTAGAAAATAAAACTGAGATTCAAATCTAATTAACAAAATATTTATTTCAGTAGAAAAGTAATAAAAAGAATCCTTAGTAAACTACATCTTATCGGCTAATGAAAAAATCACTTCTGCCTTCGGCAGAAATGGCGGAAGAGAAGGAAGGAGTTGACTTCTGGAATGCAGGCATGCGTAGTAAAACATATCACACGTCTGCTTGACCATAAATACAAGAAACAGTAGAAAACATAGAGATGCACAAACTGGCAAAATTCACATCGTGACAATCATTGCATCTGTTAAATTAGTAAGCTGGTTGTTAAGTGAATCTGGCTTTCCCCATTGACTTTGCTTGACAGAAGGTCACAAAAGGGAGTCACGTGACCCCCCAAGGACACTCCGATGGTCCTAAATATGAATCAATTGTCAAACATCTGAATGTTGATGACGTGGGAAGATGCTGCCATGGTTCGTGAGTCTGAAAAACCATCATAAGTCTCTTTTTCCAGTGCCGTTGTAACTTTGAACGGTCACTAAGTGAACTGTGGTAAGTCGAGGATTATCTATACAGGGCTTCTGGGTCCAGGTCTTTGGGGTTAGGAAAAGACAATCTGTTTCTCTCTCAGACGATGCTCCTTCATTTCACACCGTGTCTTTCGATGGTCATTTTTAAAACAAGGCCTTTCTTTATGCTTAGGTTCCATTTGCTCGGAATCGCTTGGGCCAACTGCAGATGTGAGTTCCACGTTTTTAAGTGAATGAAACCAAGGAAGGAGCAGTCTGAGTCGACCGGGGAGACCCAGATCCAAATTCCCTTCCGGTCATGCAGATCACTGGCTCCGTAATTGGGCTGCTGATTTAACTCATTTTCTGGGTTTACACAGCACACTGACTCATAAATTAACTATTCCGGCTGAGTTTCACAATACAGGACATGAAAGACACACACCGTTTCTAACCAAAGCTTGGTGTGCTGTGTGAATGGAAGTATGAATGTGCAGCAGGAACACCACAATCGAACCTGCTCCCATAGGGATCAAAGGCAGGAAAATCGGCATGATGTTGCCTAAGGCCAAAATGTTGTGTCCACATAATTGGGACCCACAGAACACGCAGCATCACAGGCTGAGGCCCCATAGAACATACAGGGAGTTCTTGGCATTAGAGTCCCTGCTGCCTCCCGGTTCTTGGCCTGGCCTGGCCTGTGGGTTGGAGGAAGATACCAACTCTGAGGGCTGGAGGGAGATACCAACTCTCAAGGTTGGAGGGAGATACCAAATTTCCAGAGGATTCCAGACAAATCAGTTTGCATGCACATAAGAGGGTACAAGGATGTACAGGACTAGGGAGGACATGATAGTCCCCTCTAGTCCTAGAAGGATTAGGGGGGATATGATAGCAGTCTTCCAGTATTTGAGGGGCTGCCAAAAAGAGGAGGGGGTCCACCTGTTCTCCAAAGCACCAGAAGGCAGGACAAAGAACAACGGATGGAAACTAATCAAGGAGAGAAGCAACCTGGAATTGAGGAGAAACTTCCTGACAGTGAGGACAATTAGCCAGTGGAACAGCTTGCCACCAGAAATCGTGGGTGCTCCGTCACTGGAGGTTTTCAAGAAGAGACTGGCAGTCACTTGTCTGAAATGGTATAGGGCAGTGATGGCAAACCTTTTTTGGTTCGCGTGCCTAAAGGTAGGGGGTGCGCGCGCTAGCGCACACTCACATAACCACACCCATTCCCTCCCCCCCACGCATGTGCACAACCCCCACCCATGCTGCCCCCTGCGCATGTGCACACACACACACACACACACGCAAAGGCCTTACCGGAGCCTGGGACGGTAAAAAACGACAAAACGGGCAAACCGGAAGTTCGGAAAACGCACTTCCGGTTTGTCCGGTTTGTCATTTTTTGCATTCCGGGGCTTCAGGAAGCTTCCCTGAACCCTCCGGAGTGCTAAAAACAGCCCAATGGCAAACCGGAAGTGCGTTTTCTGAACTTCCAGTTTGCCCATTTCGTCGTTTTTTGCATTCCGGGGCTTCAGGAAGCTTCCCTAAACCCTCCGGAGTGTGAAAAACAGCCCAATGGCAAACCGGAAGTGCGTTTTTCCGAACTTCCGGTTTGCCATGGAGCTGACAGGGCAACGCCTCGCGTGCCCTCCGATATGGCTCCGCGTGCCACCTGTGGCACGCGTGCCATAGGTTCGCCATCCCTGGTATAGGGTCTCCTGCTTGAGCAGCGGGTTGGATTAGAAGACCTCCAAGGCCCCTTCCCGCTCTATTCTGAGTCAAGATTGATTCAAGGCAGTCCTAGACTTACGACCACAATGGAGCCCAACATTTCTGTTGCTAAGCGAGATGGTTGTTAAGCAAGTTTTGCCCCATGTTCTGACCTTTCTTGCCCCAGTTGTTGTGAATCCCTGCGGTAGTTAAGTTAGTAACACAGTTGTTAAGTGAATCTGGTTTCCCCCTTGACTTTGATTGTCAGAAGATCACAAAAGATGATCACATGATCCTGGATACTGCAGGCATCATACGTACATGCCAGTTGCCAAGCATCCAGATTTTGACCATGTGACCGGGAGATGTTGCAACAGTTGTAACAGAAAAGTGATCATGTCCCTTTTTTTAGTTCAGTTTTAACTTCGAACGGTCACTAAATGAATGGCTGTAAGTTGAGGACTACCTTTATGTGTGTGGTGTGTGTGTGTGTGGAGACTGTGTGTCCCCAGTTGCTGCTGAACTCACTCATAATTCAGCACAAATGCTGAGCACCTGAAGATTTCCCTGAGCGGGAAGTGGTGAAGGTAGTGATAACAGCGGACTTTTTGCAATTGGAAATCAAAACTTTTGTGGTGGAATGTGGTCTGGATTCCCAGGAGGGAGGGGCTTCTTCCCAGAGGGCAAAGAGGCAGCTGAGCTCAGGAAGTTTGGTCCATAGAAAGAGCATTAAGCTGGCTCCTTCCTAGCAGTTCACAGAATATATCTATAATTATGCATATACAGTAGTTGCTTTACTCTGGCAAGATTCTGTCTATAGGTAGAGAACAATAAGGGAAACTATTCAGAAGTAACTCCTTGAAATCAATCTTCCAGAAACCAGAAGATTGTCAGTTCTAGTCCCCTCCCTTAGGCATAAAAGGCTGACTGGTTGAGATCAATCACCAGGAGACTGGGAATTCTAGTTCGACCTTAGACATGAAGGCTGGCTGGGCCAATCACCAGGAGACAGCGAGTTCTAGTCCTGCCTTAGGCACAACAGCCAGCTGGGTGATTTTGGGGCCAATCACCAGGGGATTGAGAGTTCTAGTCCCGCCCTAGGCATGAAAGTCAACTGGGTGACTTGAGGCCAGTCCCTCTCTCTCAGTCCAACCCACCTCCCAAGGTGGTAGTTGTAGGGAAAATAGGAATAAGAAAGAATAGAATAGAATAGAATAGAATAGAATAGAATAGATAGAATAGAATAGAATAGAATAGAATAACAGAGTTGTAAGGACCTTGGAGGTCTTCTAGTCCAACCCCCTGCTTAGGCAGGAAATCCTACATCACTTCAGACAAATGGTTATCCAACATCATCTTAAAACTTCCAGTGTTGGAGCATTCACAACTTCTGGAGGCAAGCTGTTCCACTGATCAATTGTTCTAACTGTCAGGAAATTTCTCCTTAGTTCTAAGTTGCTTCTCTCCTTGTTTAGTTTCCACCCATTGCTTCTTGTTCTACCCTCGGGTGCTTTGGAGAATAGTTTGACTCTCTCTTCTTTGTCGCAACCCCTCAGATATTGGAACACTGCTATCATGTCTCCCCTGGTCCTTCTTTTAGAAGAGTATTAGGTGTGTTCACCATCTTGAATTATTTATAAATATAATAAATGCAGGATTTTTTTTTAAAAAAAAAACCTTAAAAAAAAGGCATTCAGAGGCCGTTCCGTCTGAAAAGACTGCACAGTTAGAACTGGGCTTACTTTGAAATTCGGTCTTTTATCCACGTATTGTGAATTTAAATCACACAGCTTTTCTCCGAGCCTTTGAAGAGGGCTGGCTATGAGTCTGGAGGAGGGGGCGCTTTATACCGTGTAGCGCCCCTAAGAATCCTGGGGAATTGTAAACCACAATAACCCCAGTGCCGTTGTGTGTGTGTGGTGGTGGTGGTGGTGGAGATGGGAGCCAAAAGCCTTCACCACTGCAGAACATCTGGCTGGAAGAAAGTGGCTTTAAGGAGATTACGGAGAGCGTTGAACCTCCATCAGCAATCTTGCATGGCTTCCATGTCATCAAACCCAGTTCTGAGATTCTCTCCAAGTAGGTCAGAAAAGTGGGATGAAAGTGGGCTGCATGGCGTCTTTGAAGATGTCAGGACACGCAGCAATCGGCTGAGGTCTCAATCAGTTCCAACTATCTGGAACAATTGAGAGACAAGAATGTTTTACTCGTTAACTTCATTGTCAGAAGGCAGGAGAGCAGAAACGGGAGCCCGCTTGGGGATCGGGGATAATTACAGGAAGATTACAGAAAGCATTACCAGCAGCCAGCAAAGGCCAATTTGGAGCTTTAATTCCATTGCCGGTGATACTTGGCGAATCCCAACAGAAGCATGAAAGAGGCCTGGTTGATTGGGAGGAAAAGCGCGGAAGATCAGCCGGTTGGATTTAAGGCGAAGCTCTTGCTAAAATCTGGCTTTCAAAGGAAGATGAGAGTATCGTTTGTGTTTACCTGGAAATAGAACCAGGCTGGGGAATTGCAGGCAGGGCGAATCACATTTCTCACTTCTTTAGGCAAACATGGACGGCTGTGTTTATCCAGAAAACGCCAAGTCACGAATAGGCGGGCTGGCTAGGAGAACAAAACAGCACTCTCTCTCTCTCTCTCTCTCTCTCTCCTCTCTCTCTCTCTCTCTCTCTCCTCTCTCTCTCTCTCTCCTCCTCTCTCTCTCTCTCTCTCTCTCTGTCATCTCTCTCTCTCTATCTCTCTCTCTCTCTCTCTCTCTCTGTCATCTCTCTCTCTCTCTCTCTCTCTCTCTTGTCATCTCTCTCTCCTCTCTCTCTCTCTCTCTCTCTCTCTCCTCTCTCTCTCTCTGTCATCTCTCTCTCTCTCTCTCTCTCTCTCTCTCTGTTTGTACGTGTGTAGAAAAATAGAACCAGGTGTCTCTCTTTCTCACATTTCATGCAAAAACCGAAGAGACTCATCCAGTGAAGGAGAAGTGGTGCAATTGAGAATGATAACTGGATTCAATCCAGATTGCTGGACTGGACGGTCTCTTGGTCTGGCTGAGCAGTAGCATATAAACAGAGAGCAAAACCCCACTCCCTTCTAGCACTGATGATGTTATCTGGCTGGGATAATGAAATGCCTGGGAGAAAACAACCAAGTTCAGAGACCATCAAAGACTCCACAGGTTAACCCTGAGCAAAAAAATATTCTCTTCTATTTAAACTTGGATGACTGCACCCAGTTCTGACTCGTATTTATGACAGTTGCGGTGTCTTAGGGGGTCACACGATCCCCCTTTGCGACCTTCTGACAAGCAAAGTCAATGGGGAAGCCAGATTCACTTAACAGTCATGTGACTAACGTAACAACTGCAGTGATTCATTTAACAACTGTGCCAAGAAAGGTCATAAAATGGGGCAAATCTCACTTTTTCACTGGGCAACAAAAATTTTAGGCTCAGTTATGATTGTTAAGTCAAAGACCATCTGTATTGCTTTTTTAATCTGTGTCCCTTGTAGTTTTCCTTGTATGTTTTTGGCTAGAAGGCCGTCTAGATGGCCTTTGGGTTTCCCTAGGAGTTCTAAGCCTGGAGGGCAGCTGCCAATCCCTACCTCCCACCACGCAGGCTATTCCCGGACAGATCCAGGGGGATCCGATTTGCAGCTGAGCTTGCAAAGGAAATCCCTGTACGATATTCGTTGTGTCTCATTGTTAAGGTGAGAATAAATATCATAGAGGCGATTTAGATCTTTGCTTGGAATTCAGACAGTTAGAAATAAAGCTGAGATTAAAAGTCTAATAGAAAATATTTATTTCGGTACCAAAACAATAAATCCTGAATAATTACATTTTTGCTAAGAAAATGCGACCGTCCCGGTCAAGAGCCAAGTCAAAGAGAGTAATGGTGGGTTTAGGAATGCACACATGCGTACAACTCATATCACGTGTTTTGCTTGTATTGGAATGTACCATGATATTAGGATAGGGGTGCATCACCCTGCATAGACATACAACTGCCAATATTCACTGCGTGACACTCATCTTGGCTGGTGGGTGGCAGCTGTGCCTTCCTTGGGGGGAACTGAAGAAAGAAAAGACAAAAGGGAAAGGAAGGAAGGAAGGAAGGGAAGGAAGGAAGGAAGGAAGGAAGGAAGGAAGGAAGGAAGGAAGGAAGGAAGGAAGGAAGGAAGGAAGGGGATAAGTTATGTAAAGACAGGCCAATATCATGATTAGGAGAAAACAGCAGCCCTTTGTGGCAGAAGTTGAGAATTCACAAGAATTTTGAAGGACGCAGGAAGGGCATTCTCTTCCAGAGATCCAGAGATTAGAAGATCATCTAATCCAACCCTCTGCTCAAGCCCGGGACCCGTGGTTTTGGACAACCATCATTGACCATGCTTTGTGCACAGCCCTTCTTGTCCTCAGCCGAGATCTGGACTGAAGAAGCAAGGAGGGGAAGCTGGTCAGAGGGAGATCCAACCTGCAAATGAGGAGGAATTTCCTGACCGTGAGGGGAACGACTCTTCAGTGGAAAGGCTTCTAGAAGTTGTGGTTGCTCGTTCCTGGAGGCGTTCAAGAAGAGAATGGACAACATTTGTCCAGGATGGAATGAGGACTCCTGCCTTGGGTGGGGGGTTGAACTAGAAGACCTCCAAGGTTCCTTTCAACTCTGATTCTATTCTGCTCTGTTCCGTTATTCTCTTCCATTTCTTGTTCTGTTCTGTTCTGTTCTGTTCCGTTCCACTATTCTATTCCCATTTCTTGTTCTGTTCTGTTCCATTATTCTCTTCCATTTCTTGTTCTGTTCCGTTCCACTATTCTATTCCATTTCTTGTTCTGTTCTGTTCCATTATTCTCTTCCATTTCTTGTTCTGTTCCGTTCCACTATTCTATTCCATTTCTTGTTCTGTTCTGTTCTGTTCCATTATTCTATTCCATTTCTTGTTCTGTTCTGTTCCATTATTCTATTCCATTTCTTGTTCTGTTCTGTTCTGTTCTGTTCCACTATTCTATTCCATTTCTTGTTCTGTTCTGTTCTGTTCCATTATTCTATTCCATTTCTTGTTCTGTTCTGTTCTGTTCCATTATTCTCTTCCATTTCTTGTTCTGTTCTGTTCTGTTCCGTTCCATTATTCTATTCCATTCTTGTTCTGTTCTGTTCCATTATTCTATTCCCATTTCTTGTCCTGTCCTGTCCTGTCCTGTCCTGTCCTGTCCTGCCCTATCCTATCCTGCCCTATCCTATTCCTATCCCATCCCATCCCATCCCATCCCATCCCATCCCATCCAATCCCATCCCATCCCATCCCATCCCATCCTCCCCAGTGACTCTCTTTTTAAGTCAGCCACTGGGGTGGGGTGGGTGGGGTGACGGAGGGCCAGCATTCCTGGCCCTTCCTCAGGGGCTCCTACAAACAGCACAACAACTTCCATCTCCTTGAAGACCCCTTTGAGGGCGCCCAGAGCACAATGACAAAATTGTTTTCTGGGCGGCTGTCGCACCATCTCCCTTGAACTGTGAGCCAAAGCTGGCAGCAGCCATAAATCAGCTCTGAGCACCAGCACCTGCTGAGATGCCCTGGTTGGTTCTCCATTCGAACACGGCTTGTTCTAACACGGTTTTGAACATCTAACCTGCAAAGGGGGAGGGGGACTTCACTGCTGTGTTTCCTGTTGACTCATGGGCTTATTTCAAATGTAGGATTCATCGGTCATTCCCCCCCTCCCCCCATGACTTAAGGAAGGAGTAAGGGGGCTGTTGCCAGACAGGTGAAAGAGTGCAGAGAAGAGCAACCAAAGAGGATTAGCCTTAGGGGGCTGGCTGGAGGCTCAAACAGACGAAGAACGGTTGCAGGAACTGGGTATGTCCAGTCTAATGAAAAGAAGGGCTTCTCTCCTTGATTAGTTGCTTCTTGTTTCTATTTTTTCTGCTTTCATTGGAATAACAGAGTGGACGGGACCTTGGAGGTTTTGATTCAGAATAGAACAGACCTGGAAGAGACATTGGAGGTCTTCTAGTCCAACCTCCTG
>JALIGW010000032.1:5535287-5619176 GCA_023053685.1 Diadophis punctatus similis | reverse complement strand
CTTATGCACGTCCCTTACAGACCTCTTAGAAACGGGGGAGAGGTCGACTGTAGACAGTCTAAAGGTTAAAGTTTATTGGGGTTTGGGGGAGAGAAACCACAGAGTCAGGTAGTGCATTCCAGGCAATTGATCACTCTGTTCGCTGAAGTCGTATTTTCTGCAGTCGAGTTTGGAGCGCTTTACATTTAGTTTGAATCTATTACGTGCTCGTGTATTGTTGCGGTTGAAGCTGAAGTAGTCATTAACAGGAAGGACATTTTGGTATATGATTTTATGAACCTACATTTACGATCAGATCGGGAGGCGACAATAGTTGTAAATTGTCTAATCCCAGTATTTCAAGTCTGGTGGAATAAGGTATTTTGTTGTGAACGGAGGGAGTGAAGGACTCTTCTTGTGAAATATTTCTGGACTCTCTCGGTTGTATTAATGTCTGATATGCAGTGCAGGTTCCAGACAGGTGAGCTGTATTCCAGAATTGGGTCTAACAAATGTTTTGTATGCTCTGGTTAGTAATGTGATGTTGCCAGAGAAGAAGCTACGCAAGATTAGATTAACAACTCTTAGTGCCTTTTTGGCAATGTTGTTAGAGTAGGGCTCTAGCACTTAGGTCATTGGATATGAGTACTCCCAAGGTCTTTGACAGAGTGAGGGTCATCTACAAGTTTCTTTCCTGATTCTGTCCTGTCCTGTCCTGTCCTGTCCTATCCTATCCATCTTCCTATCCTATCCTATCCTATCCTATCCTATCCTATCCTATCCTATCCTATCCTATCCTATCCTATCCTATCCTATCCTATCCTATCCTATCCTATCGCCTTCGTTCTTTCAGCTCTTTTCCCACACACTGCATGGCTCTTTAATTAATTCATTAGTTCATTCAATCTATCTCATAATTGTCCAATTATGTTCACAGGAATCTGCCAAAGTTTGTAACTTTGCTACCAGGGCATTGTGCACTTTCCCCGTTTCCTTGTGAGGAAAGAGAAGCTTCACCTCTGTAATATTTCTTGGCACATTGCAATTTTCAGATTTGTTAAACAAATGCCTGCAGCCGTTGCTTATCAGACACCTGGTCGATAGGGGAAGGAAGATGAATAGTGGTGTCCTCTCCAGCAATTTGCAATAATGAGGCTGCCAGTAAATTCTCCCCCTTTTAATGTGCTCTGCTATCCACTTACAGAAAGTCCTCAACTCACAAACATTTGCTTACCGACTGTTCAAAGTTACAATGGCACTGAAAAAAGTGACTTATGACCAGTCCTCATATTTACACCCAATGCAGCATCTCCACAATCAGGTAATCAAAATTTGGGTGTTTTGGCAACCAGCTTCTATTTATGATGTGTGGGAAGCCCCCCCCCTTTAGAGAATGAAATATTTTGGGGAATATTAAAAGAGGCAGAAAAATTATATTTCCCCCAAAGAGAAATGGGAGAAAAAACGTTCTTAAAGGCAGAAAGTAGCCCCAGTCTTCCTGCATAGTAAAACAGCCTCCAGCAGATGCCCGAAGTCTTTAGAGATGGAGATTTTGTACCTAGGAAGAAAGACTGGGCCAATCTATTCATAAACAGAACTCCTTCACCTCCAGCGATGAGATTAAAATTCAAATTCTCTTCCCCCACCAAGATTCTAAAGGACAGGACAGTACCTTTTAGGACATAATAGGATTAACCCACCACCATTGAAATAGCAAGAGACACAAAAGCCCCTTCATTAGCACAATCGCCTACGGGCATTTCAGACATTGCACAATCCCCAGCAGCATCGCAGAAACCTATAAAGATCCATCCACTCATTCATCCATTTTGTCATCTGCCCAGAACCGCATGCTGTGGCTTGATTTGCTCATCAATGAACTTTCTTTCTTAAGCAGCCTCCCATTTTATTCCTGGATTGGAACTGGATCTGCATTTTTCTTCCTACAGATGCTGGCAACATTCCATGATATCACGTGATCACCATTTGAGATCTTCCCAGCTGGCTTCTGACAAGCAAAGTCACTGTTAAGACTTGCTTAACAACTGCACGATTCACTCAACAACTGCAGTGATTCTCTTAACAATTGTGGCAAAAAAAATGGGGTCAAAACAGGGGTGAGTCACTTAACAACTGCCTTGCTTAGCAGTGGAAATTCTGGTTCCAATTGTGGTTATGATTGCCTGTAATACCAATAAAGGAGAATATTTGTAGCTCAGGGTTGAAATATGGGATCCTTGGTGCTCTCTGAGCTTGGTGGTTTTCTTGCAGATGTTTCATGACCCAACCAGGTGACATCATCAGTGCTAGAAGGGAGGATGGTTTGCAGGGAGGAGGAGGAGGAAGAGTAGAGGAAGAGGAGGACTATGGGGTCCTTGTTGCTCTCTGAGCTTGGTGGTTTTCTTGCAGACGTTTCATGACCCAACTAGGGAATACCATCAGTGCTAATTGACTAGTGGTCATGAAACCTCTGCAAGAAAACACGCAAGCTCAGAGAGCACCAAGGACCCCTCACTGTCTGTAATCCCGCACTACCTGGAACACTGCATCCTGGTCACCACAATGTAAACAAAAGATGTTCAGACTCTGGAAAGAATGCAAGGAAGAGCAACGACAATGATTAAAGTCCTGGAGACTAAAACATACAAAGAATGGTTGCAGGAATTGGGTATGGGCCAGTTTCGAGAAAAGAAGGACTAGGGGGGACATGATAGCAGGATTCCAGTATTTGGAGGGGCTCCTACCAAGAAAGGGGGGGTTTTCAACCTGTTTCTCCAAAGTACCAGAAGGTAGGACAAGAAACAACGGTTGGAAACTAACCAAGGAGAGTAACAATATCTCCTAAGCAATTTCTCTTAAGGAGAAATTCCTGACAGTTAGAACAATTAATCAGTGGAACAACTTGCCTCCAGAAGTTGTAAATGCTCCAACACTGGAAGTTTTTAAGAAGAGATTGGACAACCATTTGTCTGAAATGGTAGAGGATTTCCTGCCTAAGCGGGGGGTTGGACTAGAAGACCTCCAAGGTCTCTTCTGTTATTCTATTCTAAGAAAGTCAAGATGCCTCCAGGAAAAAAAAAACACCTTTGGGACATGAATGCAATGGAATTTCATTTTAATGTATGCTGATTAGTGTAAATTCAAAGTGACAATAAAGTTATTTTAAGTCTAAATCTAAATTGGTATAGAGTTTGCTGCCTGAGCAGGAGTTGGACTAGAAGACCTCCAAGGTCCCTTCCAACTCTTGTTGTTCTGTTAAACGTCTTCTAAGGCTCACAAGGGACGTAGAAGTGAAAGGAAGGCAAAGCTCAGATCCAGGTAGGATGGAGGAGGACGACTTCAAGGGCTAGAGAGCCATCTGCCTGCACACCCAACTGGCTCTTTTCATCTACTCATTTACACCAATTACAATTCACATCTAAGAAGCGCAGCTCACCAGAACACCCACCGGGCACCCGGCTCACCTGTTTTATTTAAAAATCTTTTTGAATTAAAAAAAAGATTGGAAAAGGAAGCAGGCGGGCTGCATTTTACCTTGCATCCTAGTTATTTGTAGAAATGCTTCTCTTGGGACAGAAGGAGTCTTCTCCTGGCTGATGAGCATCGAGCGATTAGCCAAGGCCACCATGGCAACGCTTTGATACAGAGCAGAGTTTCTTAAGCTTGTCAGCTTTAAGATGGGTGGACTTCAACTCCCAGAATGCCCCAGCCAGTATGTCTGGGCATCAACTCCCACAATTCTGCTGGTTGGTGTCCCCAACATTTGGAGATTTAGGTCAATGTTTCTGAAATGTGGCAGTTTTAAGATGGGTGGACTTCAACTCCCAGAATGCCCCAGCCAGCAAGCATCACTGCCCTTATCTCCAGAAGTATCCAAGAGCATCCAAAGTAGTCCTCAATACCAGTTCCTGGAGACCATGAATGGAGTAGTCTGTGAACATCTTTTCCTTGACCATAATAGGAGGAGAAGGTTGTTCTTCTGCCCTTCCCAGGTTCGTCAATAAGATGGTAAAGGAGGTAGAATCATAGACTCATAGGGCTGGAAGGGACATTGGAGGTCTTATAATCCCACCATCTGCCCAAGGCAGGAGTCCTTATTCTGAAGGAAGGCAAATTTATGGGTCCCAGAGTCTATGGAGATTCTCAGTCATCCAGGTCATCTTTGGGACATATGTATCCCAGGATAATTTTGCAGGATCCAATCTGGGTCAGTCACTGGGGCCAGAGGTTTAGTCTTGTGCTGGAGCCCATCTTCAGAGAATTTCTCCCTCACCAGAATGTGTGACCCAGGCGAGAGAGAACTTCCCTGAGGATGGGGCCCAGCACGAGTCCAAAAGCTTGAAAGAGTAAACCTCCGGTCTCGGTGACTGACCCAGATTGGATCCTGCAGTCCTTATTCCATCCCAGACAAATGGTAGTCCAGTCTTTTCTTCAAAACCTCCAGCGATGGGGCACCCACAACTTCTGGTGGCAAGCTGTTCCACTGGTTAAATGTTCTCACTGTTAGGAAATTTCTCCTTAGTTCTGGGTTGCTTCTCTCCTTGAGTAGTTTCCAACCATTACTACTACTTCTGCCTTCAGGTGCTTTGGAGAATAGGTTGACCCCTTCTCCGCTGTGACAGCCCTTCATGTTTTTGAAGATGTCCATTCATATAAAGGAGGGAACTCCACAACCTATCTAAGCAGTATATTTGGGATACCCAGTATATAAGAGTCGAGGTGGCGCAGTGGTTAAATGCAGCAATGCAGGCTACTGCTAGTTCAGCAGTTTAGCTGTTCAAATCTCACCAGGGTCAAGGTTGACTCAGCCTTCCATCCTTCCGAGGTGGGTAAAATGAGGACCCAGATTGTTGGGGGCAATATGCTGAACTCTGTAAACCGCTTAGAGAGGGCTGTAAAGCACTATGAAGCGGTATATAAGTCTAGGTGCTATTGCTATTACCCTAAATGAGCTGTAAAAATCCAGGAGACCCCTGGATGATATTAATGAGACCATGGCTTCTGTCTCTGTGGCCTGAAATGGTATAGGGTCTCCTGCTTGAGCAAGGGGTTGGACTAGAAGATCTCTAAGTCCCAACTCTGTTATTCTGTTGCTAGAGGATGTCTGTGGAGATTCTCAGTCATCCGGGTCATGGATGTTCCGAAGGTGCTTTTTCAAGAGGCCACTGGACTTTCTTTGCTTCTCAGAATAACAGAGTTGGAAGGGACCTTGGAGGTCTTCTAGTCCAACCCCTGCTCAAGCAGGAAACCCTACAGTATACCATTCCAGACAAATGGTTGTCCAGTCTGTTCTTGAAAACGTACAGAGTTGGAGCACCCACAACTTCTGGAGGCAAGCTGTTCCACTGATTAATTGTTCTCGCTGTCAGCAAATTCTCCTCCAAGAAGCTTCTTCAGTCAGAACTGAAGAAGAACTGAGGAAGCTCCTTGGATGAGAAGTGAAACGTCTTCAAGGAATAACAAAGAAAGTCCTGTTGCCTCTTGAAAATAAGCACTTTTGGGTTGCTAGAGGATGCTTGGATGGTGGCAGCCCATTTCTGCACCCTGAATAGCCACCAAAAATGACAGTTGAGTTTAGCTTTTAGATAAGCAGCTCATTTGAGATGCAGGAGGCTCAGAAATGGTCTCTGGAGCAAATTTTGAAAAACTGATTTGTATGGAGGAAGGCAGGTTCTCCATGCTGGATTGTTTCAGAGGTCATCCGATACGCTACCTGCGTTCACATGTCGAGGCAGATGAGGCTGGGGGTCTCTAGCTTGCAAGTTCTCCAGCAGATCTGCCTTTTCTCCAAAGAAAACAAGGAAAGAAAAACCAGGGAATAGCAAGACAAACTTCCCAGAAATTAAAAGTCACACGGCTTCCTGGAAGCCTTTAACCAGAAGCAGCATTTACACAGAGGAAGGGCCATTAAAACAAAAATGCAGATGCTGCACATCCTCTTTGCCAGCGTATGCAACAAAAACATAGAACATAGAATAATAGGGTGGGAAGGAAACTTGGAGGTCATCTAGTCCAACACCCTGCTCTTGGCAGGAGATCCTATCACGATTCCCAACTGTTTTTTTGGGTTGATGTGATGGATGTATTTGACCATAGAAAGAATAACAGAATAACAGAACAGAATAACAGAGTTGGAAGGGACCTTGGAGGTCTTCTAGACCAACCCCTTCTTCATGCAGAAGATACTATACCATCTCAGGGGCTGCCACAAAGAAGAGGGAGTCAAACTATTCTCCAAATCACCTGGGGGGGTAGAACAAGAAGCAATGGGTGGAAACTAAACAAGGAGAGAAACAACTTAGAACTAAGGAACAGCTTGCCTCCAGAAGTTGTGAATGCTCCAACACTGGAAGTTTTTAAGAAGAGATTGGACAGCCATTTGTCTGAAGTGGTGTAGGGTTTCCTGCCTGAGCAGGGGGTGGACTAGAAGACCTCCAAGGTCCCTTCCAACTCTGTTGCTATTATTATTATTTCAGATGAATTGCTGTCCAATCTCTTCTTGAAAACCTCCAGTGATGGAGCACCCACAGTTTCTGGAGGAAAACCATTGCACTGGTTAATTTGTTAAATCAGTCGTTCCGTTGGTTAATTCTTTTCACTGCCAAGAATTTTTTCCCGAGTTCTAGGCTGGTTCTTTCTTTCATTAATCTTCATCCGTTGTTTCCTGTTCTGCCTCTTCTTTGGGGCAGCCCTGAAATAGTGGAAGACTGCTATCATGTCCCCCCCCCCCCCGAGTCCTTTTTTTCTCTAGACTAGACTTGGCCAATTCCTGCAAACGTTCTTCATAGGTTTTAGCCTCCAGACCCTAACACAACACTCTAGCAAATGTGGGTGTGGGGTCTGGGTGAAGAGGGGCACGTGGAAGTTTCCCCAGGGACAGGGACAAGGCTAAAAACGGGTGGGAGGGCCACACTTTAGCAACTGAGTGAATTTTGGGGAAATGTTCAGAGTTGACAATTGCTGGGAGAGAAGAGAATGGCTTGGGGAGGTGAGAGAGAAAGAGATTGTCAAAGTACAGAGGTATTTCTAAGTAAGCAGCAGAAAAAAGGTGAAATGTAACAACTGAAGAGAACCTCTGTAGTTCAGGGTTGAATTGTGGGGTCCCTGGTGCTTTTTGAACTTGGTGGTTTTTCTTGCGGATGTTTCATGACCCAGCTAGAGAACTTCATCAGTGCTAGAGAAGGAAGAGGAGGAGGAGGAGGAGGAGGAGGAGGAGGAGGAGGAGGAGGAGGAGGAGGAGGAGGAGGAGGAGGAGGAGGAGGAGGAGGAGGAAGGCAACTGTGGGGTCCTTGGTGCTCTCTGAACTTGGTTATTTTCTTGCAGATGTTTCATGAGCCAACTAGGCAACATCATCAATGCTAGAAGGGAGGAGGAGGAGGAGGTGGTAGTGATGGTGGTGGTGGTGGTGGTGGTGGTGGAGGAGGAGGAGGAGGAGGGCAACTGTGGGGTCCTTGGTGCTCTCCGAACTTGGTTGTTTTCTTGCAGGTGTTTCATGACCTAACTAGGTAACATCATCAATGCTAGAAGGGAGGAGGAGGAGGAGGAGGAGGAGGAGGAGGAGGAGGAGGAGGAGGAGGAGGAGGAGGAGGAGGAGGAGGAGGGCAACTTGGGGTCCTTGGTGCTCTCTCAACTTAGTTGTTTTCTTGCAGATGTTTTATGACCCAACTAGGTAACATCATCAATACTAGAAGGGAGGAGGTGGAGGTGGAAGAGGAAAAGGAGGAGTTGGAGGAGGAGGAGGAGGTGGAGGAGAGGACTGTGGGGTCCTTGGTGCTCTCTGAACTTGGTGGTTTTCTTGCAGATATTTCATGACCCAAATAGGTAACACCATCAGTGCTGTTGGGTCATGAAATGCCTGCAAGGAAACAACCAAGTTCAGAGAGCACCAAGGATCCTCCTAGAAGGTGAAATGCACTGCTGGTCCAACTGGGAAAGGTCAGGGTGGCCAGGCTTTGGTGAGACGATTTGAGTGCACAGAATGAAGGCCAAAGAGAGAAGGCAGCTGTCAAGGAGATAGAAAAATATGGTATTTGTCCAGGAACCCTTCTAGAGGGAAAACAGGAGCCACTCAAAGCTTCTTTTGATAAGAACTGAACATCTTGAATGTGTTTCTCGACCTTGACAATTCTAATGTTTTTGGACTTCAACTCCCAGAATTCCCCAGTCAGCGGTGTCCATCCATCTTAGACTTGCCAAGGTCGAGTAGCCATCCTGGTTAACATCAAAATGTGAACTCAGGGAATATCTCAAGATCCCCCCAGAAAGGTCTCTATACAGCCTGGATGAGGAAGGTTGGTGGAGTTCCACCCACGGATCTTGCTGCTGTTTTGGGTCTACATTGAAAGATGATAATCCAAAAGGGTTGTTTTGTCTCTGAGGGCTCATCAGATCTTTGATTGGAAGAATAAAAAGACAAAGCTGTGCCAGCAGGAAGCTAATTGGATTCTCTCAATCTATTCCATTTAGGTGCTGATTGGAGATGGGGGTGGGTGGGGGAGCTCCAGGCTGACATCCAGCCAGGCTGCTCCACCTTGGAAGAAAGAGGCCCAGGGTGTCAGGAGCATTTAGCAAATTATTGTGGTTGGGAATATCAGGATGCTGCATACAGGTGTGTCCAACAAGTGGAGAAAAAATACGTAGCATCCTTGAGAAAGTGAAGGTCACAGTGTCAGAATCATACAATCGTAGAATCATACAGCTGGAAGAGACCTTGGAGGTCTTCTAGTCTAACCCCTGCTCAGGCAGGAAACCCTATACCAGTGATGGCGAAACTATGGCATGGGTGCCACAGGTGGCACGCGGAGCCATATCTGCCGGCACATGAGCCGTTGCCCTAGCTCAGCTCCAGTGCGCATGTGCATGCCTGCCAGCTGATTTTTGGCTCGCATGGAGGCTCTGGGAGGACGATTTTGGCCTCCGGAGGGCCTCCGGGGTGGCGGGAGGGAGCATTTTTGCCCTACCCAAGCTCCAAGAAAGCCTCTGGAGCCTGGGGAGGGCAAAAAGCAGGCCTACCGGGCCCACTGGAAGTCAGGAAACGGGGGAGTGCGCAGGGGCCTGGGGCAAATAGGGGGCTTTGAATTATGGGTGTGGGCACGCATGCGTGTGCAATAGCTTGCGCGCGCACTATTTCAGCACCCGAGGAAAAAAAGGTTCGCCATCACTGCCCTATACCATTTCAGACAAATGGTTGTCCAATCTCTTCTTAAAGCCTCCAGTGATGGAGTACCTACAACTTCTTGAGGCAAGTTGTTCCACTGACTAATTGTTCTCCCGGTCAAGAAATTCCTTGTTATTTCCAGATCTCCCTCTGAGGAGCTTCCACCCATGGCTTCTTGGGAGGTTGGGAGGATTAGGAGGGGAAGGTCCAACTGGTGAGGAGAACACGCAGGACTTGCTTACTGCTTATGATTTAGAAAGCACCACTGAACATAGTAGAAGAATCAGAACTAGACCATGATTTGGATCAATCAATCAATCAATCAATCAATATTGCTGGAAGGGACCTTGAAGGTCTTCTAGTCCAGCCCCCTGCTCAGGCAGGAGACTCTATACAATTTGACACATGTGGATGTCCAATCTCTTCACCCACAACTTCTGGAGCGAAGCTGTTCCACTGCTTATTTATCCTCACTGTCAGGAAATTTCTCCTTAGTTTCAGGTTGCTTCTCTCCTTGATTATGGTAGTTTCCATCCGTTGCTTCTTGTCCTGTCCTCACATGCTTTGGAGAACACCTATTCTCCACCTAGACTCCCTTCTCTTTGTGGCAGCCCCTTAAATACTTGAATACTGCTATCATATCCCCCGTGGTCTTTCTTTTCTCTAGACTGGCCAAACCCAAATCCTCCAACCCTTCTTCATATGTTTTAGTCTCCAGGCCTTTAATCATCATAGTTGCTGTTCTCTGCACTTTTTCCAAAGTCTCAACACCTTTTTTGTGATGTGGGGACCACAACTGGATGCAACATTCCAGGTGTGACCTTACTAAAGATTTGCAAAGCAGTACTAATACTTCATTTATTTATTTATTTATTTATTTATTTTGTGAGATTTATATACCGCCTCACAAACCTCTCTAAGTGGTTTACACCAGTAAGCAATGTATATTTACATTGCCCCCAACAATCTGGGTCCTCATTTTACCTACCTCGGAAGGATGGAAGGCTGAGTCAACCTTGAGCCGGTGAGATTTGAACCGCTGACCTGTAGATCAGTGTCAGCTAAAGTGGCCTGCAGTACTGCCCCTAACCGCTGCATCACCTTGGCTCATAATTGATGTAATTCATGTGATTTTGATTCTATGACTCTGTTTATGCAACCAAGGATTGTATTAGCTTTTTTTGGCTGCTGCCGCACACGGCTGGCTCCTGTTTAAGGGATCGTCCAGTCGGACTCCAAGGTCCGTCTCACAGTTGCTGTTTTTGAGCCAGTGTTTCGGCTAATCTGTACTTGTACCTTTGGTTTTTCCTGCCCAGGTGTAAAACCTGGGACTCTTTGCAAACGAGGCCCACCCCATTTGATTTCAGGATCCAGGACAGAGAACCGATGGTCCTTGCCCTGCATAACCACCCGAGGGAAGTATGAGAGTTTCTTTGGCCTAGAAAAGAGTTAACAGAGAAAAGGAATCAAAAACACCACTTGGGCACAATTTACTCAGGATTTCCAAAGCAATTGGACAACGTTCTCCCCCAGAGACAAGAAAATAAAGGCCTGAGGGCCAAAGGGGCAGCATCCTGTTATGGATCAAACCTGGAGAAATGAAGGGTGGGGGGAATGAAGGAAGTGGAACCCTGAAGGCTTCAGCCAGCCCGGCTCTTGATCAACCTGTTGATGAATGGCGTGGAAAGCTGAGGAGGGCGGAAGAGGTGATGAAATCTCTTCCAGTAATGGAGAGCGATTTCCTTTGAAAATGGACTTGTGGGAAAACAGAGAGGGACAGAGAGCTGAGAGGGATCGTGAGAAACCCAAGAAGGCTTTGATCAAAAGGGGGGAAGAGGAGCGGGAGTGGAGGGGTGAGGGAGATGTCAGGACAATAGGTGAGAGCTGGGAGGGAAACACCTCTGGGGTTGGGCCAGGAGGCTCTGGGGCTGAGGCTGGCCAAGGTTTCGCCTGGGAAGTCCGAGCAGAAAAATAGAGGAGAGGAGAACAGGAGGAATGGAATGGAATAGCAATAGCCCTTATATACCGCTTCACAGTGCTTTTACAGCCCTCCCTAAGTGGTTTACAGAGTCAGCCTCTTGCCCCCAACAATCTGGGTCTTCTTTTTACCCACCTCGGAAGGACGGAAGGCTGAGTCAACCTAGAGCCTGGTGAGATTCGATCTGCCAAACTGCAGGCAGCCAGCAGTCAGCAGAATAGAATAGAATAGAATTTATTAGTTTATTAGTTGCATTTGTATGCTGCCGACTCCACAGAGACTCTGAGAATAGAATAGCAATAGCAATAGCAATAGCAATAGCACTTAGACTTATATACCGCTTCATAGTGCTTTCCAGCCCTCTCTAAGTGGTTTACAAAGTCAGCCTCTTGCCCCCAACAATCTGGGTCCTCATTTTACCCACCTCGGAAGGATGGAAGGCTGAGTCAACCTTGAGCCTGGTGAGATTCGATCTGCCAAACTGCTGGCAGGCGGTGATCAGCAGAAGTAGCCTGCAGTACTGCACTCTAACCGCTGTGCCACTGTGAATAGAATAAGAATAAGAACATAATTATAGAATTATAGAGAATAGAATAGAATAGAATAGAATTATAGAAGAATAGAATAGAATTATAGAAGAATAGAATAGAATAGAATAGCAATAGAATAGAATAGAATAGAATAGAATAGAATAGAATAGAATAGAATAGAATAGAATAGAATAGAATAGAATAGAATTAGAATTCTTTATTGGCCAAGTGTGATTGGACACACAAGGAATTTGTCTCTGGTGCATATGCTCTCAGTGTACTGCCTTTTTCCCCACTTGGAACTGAACCCAGAAGGATATTCCTTACAACAGTACGTAGAAACCACCAAGTGAAAGCTCATATATCTCGCAGGGACAATGTGGGCAGGCTGGAATAAGGTCTCCTAAAGTGATGGATTGTAAAAAGAAACATTACCCTGTGCTGGATCACATAGGACCCAAACGCTGATCCTTCTGAAGCAGGATTCTGGAAGCTACCACTTGGCAAATACAGGTAGTCCTTATTTTACGATCACAATTAAACCAAAAATTTCTGTTGCTAAACGAGACAGATGTTCAGCGACTTTTGCCCCATTTTACAATCTTTCTTGTTCTTAAGTGAATCACTGAAGCTAGTCACACGGTTGTTAAGTGAATCCAGCTTCCCCATTGACTTTGCTTGTCAAAAGGGGATCGCATGACCCCGGGAACACTGCAACCGTCATAAATGCGAGTCAGTTGCCAAGCATCTGAATTTTGATCACGTGACCGTGTGGATGCTGCAAAGGTCATCAGTGTGAAAAACAGCCATAAGTCAGGTTTTTCAGTGCCGTTGTAACTTTGAACGGTCACTAAATGAACTGCTGTAAGTCAGACTATCTGTATATCCTCCAAAGTTCCCTTCTGGGAACTTTGAACAACCCTCATGTTCACAGCCAGCCTAAAGAACAGCCATGAATTAACATCCAACAAGCATGCAACAGTCAGAGGTTAACAGACAGATTAACAGAGTTGGGAGGGACCTTGTAGGTCATCTAGTCCAACCTCCCACCCAAGCAGGAGACCCTACACCACTAGGTTGGAGAGGACCATGTCAGAATGGATAGACAACTTTACAGGAGAAATCTGGTTCATATTGTGAAATTCTTGCAAATTTCTCAGCTCTTCCAAGTCTATGGAGGCTCCAAAGTTGTGTCAAATGACGCTTTAGACCCTGTGAAGACTCAGGTGGTAGAAGAGAAAACTGCTGGTGGAAACCCTGGATCCTGACTTCTAATTCCACCACTCCCTTTCAGCACTGATGATGTTACCCAGGCAGATAATGAAAGGCCTGCAAGGAAACAACCAAGCTCAGAGAGCACCAAGGACCCCACCATTCTGCCAGTTTAGGAGACGTTGCTCCAGTCCATCCAGACTGTCCTTGTGAATTCTTCTGCTTGGACTGGTGGCTGGTAGACGTTTAGCCTGGAAGTCCAAGAAAAGACCTGAGAAGAAGGACTGGCTTATTCTCCAAAGCACCTGAGGCCAGGACAAGAAGCCATGGGTAGAAGCTCCTCAGAGGGAGCTCCAAACTGAAACTAAGTGAGAGCAGTTAACCCATGGAATGGCTTGCCTCCAAAAGTTGTGGGTGCTCCATTGCTGGAGGTTTTCAAGAAAACATTGGACAGCTCTGTATCTGGGACGGAATAAGATCTCCTGGACAGAGGGTTGGACTAGAAGACCTCCAGGGTCCCTTCCAGCCCTGTGGTTCCATGGTCATATCCAGGCAGCAGCCCAACCAGATCCTAACACAGAGGTCTTCAAACTTGGCAGCTTTAAGACTTGTAGACTTCAACTCCCAGAATTCAGCCAGAGAATTCTGGGAGTTGAAGTCCACAAGTCTTAAAGTTGCCAAGTTTGGGGACCCCTGTCCTAACAAGTCACTGAGAAGCCAGCTGCTCCAGCCGGGCCTTGCATCTCCTCCACCCCCTCGGCCCTGTGTCTGTCATCCTTGACAAATCTCATGACTGCAGAGAATTGTTTGTACAAATCTGCTGAGCCAGAGGTCAGCCACGAAGGGACAGAGCTGCTTGCTCTACAAAGGGAGGTGAAGAATGTCAGGCAAAGGACTCCAAGCTCACCCCAATGAGCTTTCAGGACAGTGGTGTTGATGGTGTCTTTCAGCTCCTGCTGGGCTTGATATTTTCCAGCCTGGCTTGGAGGAGGGGGCGGGGGGCCCCCAAGAATCCCCTTTTGTCTAGGGCTTCCCCACCTTTGCATTCCATTCGCACAAAGACCCAGTGTGGGTCTTGACGAACTTGTCATTGTGAGTTTCACAGTGCGCTTTAATATCTCAGGGGCTTCCATAGAAGGATAAAGGAATGTCCCCAAATCCTCTTTGGTTTTGTGGGAGATGCCCTCAATGCAGATGTGGTCCCCCCAACCCCTTTCACAAACCGGCAGGTATAATGTCCTTCATGTTTTTGCCCCTTCCTTCCCATGCTTAGGCCTCTGTCTGAACAGAAAGAAGGCCTGGTTGTGAGGAATGGAGATTGAAGATTTATTTTATTTATTTTATTTTATTTATTTATTTGTCAAACATGTATAGTAGTAATTTGTATAAACATAAGTAAAAAGTAACGATAAAAGAGGACAATTGGACAGTAGGACAGGGATGGTAGGCACGCTGGTGCGCTTATGCACGCCCCTTACAGACCTCTTAGAAACGAGGAGAGGTCGACTGTAGACAGTCTAAGGTTAAAGTTTTTGGGGTTTGGGGAAGAAACCACAGAGTCAGGTAGTGCATTCCAGGCATTGATCACTCTGTTGCTGAAGTCGTATTTTCTGCAGTCGAGTTTGGAGTGATTTACATTTAGTTTGAATCTATTACGTGCTCGTGTATTGTTACGGTTGAAGCTGAAGTAGTCATTAACAGGAAGGACATTTTGGTATATGATTTTATGAACTACATTTAGATCAGATCGGAGGAATTTAGATCACTTGGTTTGTTCTTGTCCTCAGGAGAAGTCCATGGGGGAAGTTCGAAACCGGGTTCTGATGTGACATCTGGAGAGAGGATGATGGATCGAAAGTACTGTAAACAATAGCCTAGAGGAGAAGTAGACCGTTGGGACGTTGCAGATCTCCCCAGCTCTGGAGGAACAACCATGGTGATTGTGCCTAATCTCTCCCATGTTGGATTCAAAGTAATACTGATAGAAGAGAATGAGTGTAGCTCAATGATCGGTGCTCTCTGATCTTGGTGGTTTCCTTGGAGACATTTCATGACCCAAGTAGGTAAGATCATCAGTGTTAGAAGGGAGAGGGTGTACAGAGAGGAGGAGGAGGAGGAGGAGGACTGTGGGGTCCTTGGTGCTCTCTGAACTTGGTGGTTTTCTTGCAGATGTTTCATGACCTAACCAGGTAACATCATGCTAGAAGGGAGGGGATTTGGAAAGAGATTTGGGAGGAGGAGGAGGAGGAGGATGAAGACTGTGGGCTCCTTGGGGCTCTCTGCACTAGGTTGTTTCTTTGCACATAATTGCATAAGCGCACCAGCGTGCCTACCGTCCCTGTCCTAAAGTCCCCATGTATTCATAAAATATCATGTACTCAAAACCATGCTTGCACTTTTATATATTCATATTAATGTTTATACTTTGTCTGTAATCATATACACGCTTGACAAAATAAAAATAATAATAATAAAAAGGGAGGGGATTTGCAGAGAGATTTGGGAGGAGGAGGAGGAGGAGGAGGACTGTGGGGTCCTTGGTGCTCTCTGAACTTGGTGGTTTTCTTGCAGATGTTTCATGACTTAACCAGGTAACATCAGTGCTAGAAGGGAATGAGATTTGCTGTCTGTTTATATATAACTGACTTGTTCCATCAATGTTGATTGGAAGTTTTGTTATCTTTTTGATATTTCAACTACCAAATACCAAGAACTGCCAAGAAGGTAACAACAGCCCTATTATTTTACGTTCTCTGTCCTCTGTTGTCCTGGTGGCTTTTTATGAATTGTGCAAAGCTCAAACTCGGCTGCAGTTATGATGAGGATAATGGCTTAAACGTTTTCCAAATCTAGCCATTTGGTTGGCTTACGGTTCAGTGCGTTGTGTCTTGTACAAACTCAAATATTTCTCAGTAGCTCAGATGAGAAGTCGTTAATGTTATTTAGAGCATTTATTTTATTTATTAAAAAAGCTGCCTCTTTTAAACAACATGACTCTGGTCAGCATACGAAAACCTGAACAACACAAATGCAAACCACAAATAGCACAGAGCGTTAAAACCGACTCTAAAGCTAAAATATAACTTATCAATTGGTGGCCCTGTATATGCTGACCGGAGAAAAGCTCCAGGTCTTGACTGCTTTTCTAACAGCCTGCAGGGGTGGGGCCAACCCTGTACACAGAAAGTTGTGTAGAGGCAGCTGCAGAATATTAATCAACTGCATGCAAAAGAGACATTTTTCCTCCTTTTAAAAAAATGAATGGGCATTTGTGCTATTTATGTCGCTTGGAACTCACTGTTTCTAATTTGTGTCTTCCCCTGAAAACACACACACACAAACACACAGACAGACAGACAGACACACACACACACACACACACACACACAGAGAGAGAGAGAGAGAGAGAGAGAGAGAGAGACAGACAGACAGACAGACAGACAGACAGACACACACACACACACACACACACACACACACACACACACATCATGAATATATACCCATTTGGGGGGAATCTTACTCCCCCCCAAATTTTTAAATCTGCATAAATGTTAAGATTCCCCCCAAATATTTGTTGAGAGAAAAGTTTAGCTTTAATGAGGTTTTGTGCAAACCCCAGAACCATTTTTGAGGTCAACAGCTCTGAATTTCTATTTGTTTAAAAAAAAAAAAGCTTTAGTCGCTGAATAGCTTAATCTGGCGAACCAAGTAATTACAAATTTTGGCAGAGTCCCTAACTACATGAGGAGGATAAGTTCTTAAGAGACCTTCTGTACAATTAAGAACATCCTTCTGGAATAAGCCAAGAGAACATAGAATAACAGGGTTGGAAGGGACCTTGGAGGTCTTCTAGTCCAACCCCCCCCCCCCGACAGGAGATCCTATACAATTCCGCTGCAAACCCCAGAACCATTTTTGAGGTCAACAGCTCTGGAATATACATTTGTTAAAGCTTTAGTTGCCAAGTAGTTTAATCTGGCAAACGAAGTAATTACAAATTTTGGCAGGATCCCTAGCTGCATGTGGCACGTGAGGATAGGTTCTTAGGAGAACTTCTGTCCAGTTAAGAACATCCATCTGGAGTAAGCCAAGAGAACATCATAGAATAATAGGGTTGGAAGGGACCTTGGAGGTCTTCTAGTCCAACCCCCCCCCCCGGCAGGAGATCCTATACCATTTCAGACTTATTTTGGACTTGATGAGATGGAGACATGTGATCATAGAAATGGAAATTTTAGATTGTGGTCCAAATTTTGGATTGTGGTGGTAAATCAAGGTCTACGTGTAATGCCATTGCACCTGTTTTCGAGGCACTCCTAATGTATACCTGGGTCCCCTGCAGAGCCAAAAGTGGGCGTGGGATCCAGAAGCCCACAGTTGTGCCCATTGCACAGGGAGCATGGTTGGCACAAACACAACACAAACACAATTGCTGCAGCTGGGGAAGGCGGGCCGAGGACCGTGTGTACATTAAAGAGCTGATTTCCCCATGGATGTTGCGGGTCATTGGTGCTCTGACCAAACACAGCAGCGGGACAGATGGCAGGTGTTAGGAAGTTGGCCGCTGTGAGGGAGCCCTGGCCAAGGCCAAAGAGATGGCCCAGCAGTTCCCTACTTTATGTCAACTCTGAAGCGACCTGGCTGAAGCCGTCTTGGGCTGCCTCACAGTTGCCACGAAGCCTGAGAGGGGGAAGGGAGAGGGGAAGTAGACAGCCTGGCTAGCAGTCAAAACAAAAAGTTTTCTTGTGGGAACCAAGGTCATCATAACAGGTTGCTGTTATGTTATGGTTCCTGTCTGGAACCCGCACTGCATATCGGGCATTAATACAATTGAGAGAGTCCAGAAATATTTCACAAGAAGAATCCTCCACTCCTCTGCTCACAACAGAATTCCTTATTCCACCAGACTTGAAATTTTGGGCTTAGACAACTTAGAGCTATGTTGCCTTCGATCTGATCTAAATGTAGTTCATAAAATCATCTGCCACAATGTCCTTCCTGTCAATGATTACTTCAGCTTCAACCGCAACAACACACAAGCACACAATAGATTCAAACTCAATGTAAACTGCTCCAAACTCGACTGCAGAAAATACGACTTCAGCAACAGAGTGATCAGTGCCTGGAATGCACTGCCTGACTCTGCGGTTTCTTCCCCAAACCCCCAAAACTTTAACCTTAGACTATCTACAGTTGTTGAAGGAGGAGAGAAGCCTGCCAGCTATATTCATTGGACAATGTGACCGGGGACACCTGGGAGGGGGGATTTTTACTCTTTTTAATAGGTGAAAACCGCAGGAAATGTTAGAGTTGATTTTCACTGACTGTGCCGACATGATGTGTCCAATAAAGATGTTCTTTGCGGAATCTACCTGCCTTGAAGTTCTACTTTCAATGGGCGCATTATTTGGAATGCTGACGCTTTAGGCAAGAGGGAAGAATTGAATTGCTGAAGATTTAGGAGAATGTTCAGGAAATTGTGCCCCTGTTTTGCAATAGGGGCCACTATTATTCTTGAAATATCTATGGGCATGTTTGTTGTTTTGTTTTTTTGTTGTTGTTGGTGTTTTCCTTTTTTAAATTTCCTTTTTTGGATTTGGAATTTCAGATTTCAAAATAAAATGTAAAAAAAGTTATTTAAAAAAAAGATTTAGGGGAATGGGGAAAAATCAGGGCCTCTTCCAGGAGGACAGAAAAAGGTTGCCACCACCTCTGATGGATTGAGGCTGTTGGAAAGTCAAGAGAAACTCATAAAAAGATAAATCATGCAACTTCATTGTTTTCTGCCTAGAATACAAGAATCTCCCTAGATAGCTTGCCTTCCTCTTGGAAGCCCCAGGTAAGGTTTCCCTCCTTCCCTCCTTATTCCTTCCCTTCCTTTCCCTCTTTCTTACTTTTATCTCTTCCTTCCTTCCTTCCTTCCTTCCTTCCTTCCTTCCTTCCTTCCTTCCTTCCTTCCTTCCTTCCTTCCTTCCTTCCTTCCTTCCTTCCTCCCTTCCTCCCTCCCTTCCTTCCTTCCTCTTTTTCCCCTTGTTTCCTTTCCTCTCCTTCCTCTCTCCTCTTCCCTCTTCTCCCCTCTTCTCCCCTCCCTTCCCTTCCCTTCCCTTCCTCTCTTCTCTTCTCTTCTCTTCTCACCTTCCCCTACCCCACCCCTTCCCCTTCCCCTTCCCCTACCCTCCCTCCCTCCCTCCCTTTCTCCCTCCCTTCCTTCTCCTCTCCTCCTCTCCTCTGTTCTTTATTTTTCCTTCCTTCCTTCCTTCCTTCCTTCCTTCCTTCCTTCCTTCCTTCCTTCCTTCCTTCCTTCCTTCCTTCCTTCCTTCCTTCCCATCTCACAAGTTGCAGCAACTCTGGGCAGCTTACAAAATGATAAAAACACAATTCAAAGAAATGAAGTTCAAGAGGATTAAATAAGAAGCCAAAAACACAAAGAATAGGAGACAAGGGGGTTAGGAACCTTCTGTCACCCACCAGCATAGAGTGCCCCCATTTTGCCCCCAGGCCAGCTGGCAGAGCCAGATTTTTAGGCTCTTTCAGAAGGCCAAGCAGGTGGGGCCACCTTTACCTGGACTTTTACCAGCCTCGGGTAGCCCCACCTGGCCAAAGCAGCCTCCATCCTGGCTGATCTGCAGACCTTGGGAGATGAACGGCTCCAGGGATGAATGAAATGACTTTTCTGATTAGAGAGGAGACATTATACACATTCATTATTGACTGCAAACCTCTTACGGACTTTTTGCATAAACAGGAAGAAAATGAACTGGTGATTTATGGCTTGGATGATTGAACAGGAGAGATTATAGAAAGAAGAGCAAAACGATGCAAATTTAGAGAGAGAGGTTAAAATATAATCCTATTTCTAACTGCTGGGAAGAATATCGGAAGCCACTTCTGTGCATTGGTGTTCTTTCCAGTCTAGCCTGGAGTCCAAGGTCCCATCCAGACCCTATCTAGAGCCAACGCTACTCAGATTTTGGAGGTCAGCCAAGGCCAGCTGGATACTGGCCAGGTGGAAGGGACTTGGGCCAAATGGCAACCACCAGGTGAGCTGGTGACTCAAGAAGACTTTGATGAAGTCTTCTATTGAGTTGCCATGCTATCAGCCCCCTCTACCACAAAGATCCTGCAGGAGAAGGGCAGAATGGACAACCGTGGGATCTGGCAGGGTGAGAGCTGTGAACCATAAACACAAAGCTTTCACTCAGGGTGGGTTCTAACTTACCTCGCTGCCAGTTCACTTCCTCCTGCACCAGTGGCTGTGCCTCGTGGGTGCACGCGCTTTGCGCACGCGCGCACATATGCAGTGCTGAATTTTTTTTAAAAAGCCAAAAAAGCCAAAAAAAGTGGCAATGCATGCGCAGTGCCGGAAACTTGGCTTCTGCGCATGCGCAGAAGAAAAAACCCTGGAAAAAATCCCCCCCCAAAAAATTTCCCCCAAAAAAAGTTTCCAATTTTTTTTTAAAAAAAGATGGCAGCACCCACTGACCGAACTGGTTTCATGATGTCATTGTGATGTCACCAACAGGTTGCTACCAGTTCAGGCAAACCGGTCCGAACTTCCGGTTCCGGATCGCTGCATCGCGGACGCTCCTCGTTGAGCGCCTTTCCTTTTCCCCGTTAAAGCCGCCAGAACAGCTGTCTGGCGGCTTGAAAGTCTCTGCCCCGGGCAAAGGGGAGAGATGAGAGCCGGACAGGTGGGGTAGAGCCCTCCCTAGTGCCCCAAGTGTCAGCCAGGGGCGCGAAAGGTGAGGTCTCCCCAGCCAGCCTGTCTCTTGCTCCGGGGACTTGGAAACCTCCGCTTTTGCGGAGCAAGATGCCGTGACCACCCGCTGCTTCGTGAATGGGATTACAACTACTTAATTGTTTAAACAAGCAGACAGAGAGAGACAGGATTTTAAAGGGCAAGTACAGATTTTTTTTTTCTTTCAACTCCACTGCTGATTTTCACTTCGGAAGAAACTAAGTAACAGTTATTAGGCTACAACATGGCGATCGGAGAAAGTGGGAGGAGAAGTGAAAGTAACTTTCGTTTCCCTAGCAGCTTTTTTTCTTATGGAAATTTTTGATTTTGAAAGTTGGCTTTACTCTCTCTGTCTCCCGATTCTGGATTAAATAATAACTGACAATTTTTTAAAAATAAAATTCTATCTGGCTTTGGAATTTGAAAGAATTTTAAAAGAAATTTAAAAGAACTTTAACTAGAGGCTTGGCTTTTTCTTTGTTCACCACTGGAAATACTAAAATGGCTTCAAAATCTGGAAAGATTGTTTTGAATAAAAGAATGGATTATTCATCTGGTTATATTTCTAAAATGCAACTTACCACTGAGTTAACACCCCCAAAGTCTTTAACACCTGAAAATTTAATAAGTACCTTAAAGATTATGAAAGATGAACTTACTGTTGAATTTAACCAAAAAATTAGTGAAATAGATAATAAAATGCAGGCTGCTTTAAAGAATATTGACCAACAAATTAGAAATGATGTGTTGGAGGTATGTAAAGGTCTAGCAACAAATATTGAAGTTTTGGCAAACCGCATTGAAGAAAACAAACAAGTTTTGACAACTTCAGTAGAATACATAGATAAAATACAAAATGACATTGCAAATTTTGAAACAGAGGTGTTAATGACGCAATTCAGATCCATGGAATTTGCCATAAGGGTCAGGGGGTTGAAAGAAGGATTATATGAAGATTTGAAAGGAAGGATGGTGGAAGCTTTGGAGCAGGTGTCTGGACTGTCTAAAGAAGAACTAGCCAGGCAAATTGATAAAATATATAGAATCAACTCCTGGTATGCAAAACAAAAACACCTACCAAGGGATATTGTAATATACTTTACTACAAGAGCCTTACGGAATAGGATTATACAGGCGACGTTTAAGAATAACCTGCAGGTGAATGGCCAGGAACTGATGATATGGAAAGAAATTCCCTCTAAAATGCTCAAAGCCAGAAAAGATTATACCTTTCTGATTGATGAATTTAAAAGGTTAAATTTACATTACAAATGGGAAGCACCAACAGGAGTTGCAGTGAAATTTCTGGGAAAAAGATATCGGCTTAATACAATAAAGAAAGCTACTGAATTTTATGTCAACGTCTTAAAGGCTGATATATCCAAGATTCCAGAGGAAAGATGTATGAAAACAAAAGAGGAGGAGGAGGGAAAGCCATCCCTTCCTCTTCAAATCGAAACAGATTTACAAAATTTAAATGATTGGCAGAGCCAGACAGATGTCTACAGTGTGGAAAAGGAGATGGAAGATCGGGGTCAGATGGGAGGCGAGCTGACAACTACAAAATTATCAAGTTACAAAAAGATGCAACCATCATCAAGATACAACAAGATGCAGTGTTGAAGTTTATTGGACAGATGGTTGCCATTATGACTGTACTTTTCTTTTTCCCTTCTTTCCTTAATTTTTTTTTCTTTTCTTTACTTCTTGCATTCTTTTTTTTTCTTTTGTTTTTTTTGGGGGGCTTATTCAAAGTATTATTAATTCTTTTTAAAGATTTAGAACTTTTTTGAACCTAATAATTTAATACATAGTAACATTATGTTACAAATAGAGTGGTAGAATTTATGATGAAGTTTAAGGTTTTTGTATTATTATTTAGTTATTTTTTGTGTAATATCAATTTAAGTTTTATTTAATTGTGAGAAAGATTTGGAATTGTTATCTATCCAGTTATAAAATATTACAATTAGATTTAACATTTTTTTTTTTGGGAGGAAGGTTATTTAAAGTTTGGAATTAGTGCTTATAATCTGATATATAGTAATAGTATGTTATTTATATACTGATTGATTTTATGATGAAGTTTAAGGTTTTTGTATTTAATACTTAGTCATCATTTATGTAATAATCATTTAATTCTTAGTTAACAGTGAAGAAATGTTGTGAAGGGTAGATGATTGAAAGGAGGAGGAAGGAATTTTTATTAGTGTACAATTTGGAGTTGAAGTTTTAAAAAAATAAGGTGGAAGTCAAAATTTTTTAATTTAATTTAAATTTATTTTATTGATATTATGCCCTGTACTCTCCCTGGGAAGTCCGGGGGGGAGGGGGGGAGGGAAAGGGGTGGGTTAGGGGGGAGAAAAATTAAAAAAAAATGTTTGTACTTTCTATTTAATGTTTAGCTATTATCTATGTAATTTTGTACTAATAAAACTTTTTGGGAAAAAAAAAAAAAAAAGAAAAAACCCTGGAAAAAATCCCCCCCCAAAAAATTTCCCCCAAAAAAAGTTTCCAATTTTTTTTAAAAAAAGATGGCAGCACCCACTGACCGAACTGGTTTCATGATGTCATTGTGATGTCACCAACAGGTTGCTACCAGTTCAGGCAAACCGGTCCGAACCGGGAGGAACCCACCTCTGCTTTTGCTGTGTCCCAGCATAACAGATACAGTGCCCTTGTTGATCTTAATAGGAACACTAAAGTGACAAGTCAAGGTAGTTGTGATAATGATAACTCAAATAAACAGGAAAAGGGAAAGTGTGAAACAGGTATTACACATCAGTCACACAAAAAGAGCAAGGTATCCAAAAAGAGAAGCCACCTTCTGGTTGGTGATTCAATTGTAAGGGGTGTAAATTTAGGAAAGGATACGGAGGTTTTGAAATAGGTCAGGTGTCTGCCAGGTGCTACTGCCAGCAGAGACAAGAGGCGTATTCTTAAGATAGTCAAGAATGCCAGTAAAAACTGTGATGTTGATGCTATTATACATCTTGGCACAAATGATCTGTCCCAAAAAGATGTACTTTCTGTGACTTCCAGAGCTTGGGGTATGAACTTAGTAGTATATGTTGTAGGCTTATCTTTTCAGAGGTTTTACTAGTATATAAGGGACAAAAAGGGAAAGGCCAACGTATAGCAGAGTTTAATGTGTGGCTAAAGGAGTGGTGTAAAAGGGAAGGCTTTGGTTTTATTAGTCATGATGTCTGCAGCTGGTCCAATGAAAAAGTGTACAAAAGAGATGGTTTGCATCCATCAAAGAAAGGGACTGAGTTACTTGGCATTAAATTCACAGATTTTCTGGATAAACATTTAAACTGAACAGCGGGGACAGAGAATTAATTGATATAGAACATTTCTGTCCCCAGCAATCTAAAATTAATAGGGTTATCAGTGCATGTAACATAGATGTTTATGTGGGTAAGATGATCAACCTTGCTGTCAAGCAAAATCAAGCATTTAATAGTGAATGCCATATCATGTGCACTAATCAAACAGGTGGCAAGAAAGTAGGAGCAGTCAGGCACAACACAGGTTATGTAGACAGTAAACACAGGGTCAATCAAAATGGACTCAAATGTCTACACACCAATGCACAGAGTATGAGGAATAAACA
Organism: Diadophis punctatus similis; assembly: GCA_023053685.1. Lineage (NCBI taxonomy): Eukaryota > Metazoa > Chordata > Lepidosauria > Squamata > Dipsadidae > Diadophis > Diadophis punctatus. Next base: position 5,594,963 of record JALIGW010000032.1, on the reverse strand, counting down.
GGGTGAATTAGAAATTCAAGTAAATGAGGGCCGATATGATATTGTTGCCATTACGGAAACTTGGTGGGATGTGTTGTGGTCCACCAGCGGCCTGTGCAGCTGTCAGCTGAGTCGGACAGCGAGGAGGCTGGTGTTGTGGTCCGCCAGCGGCCTGTGCAGCTGGCAACAGAATCTGACATCGAGGAGGCTGGGGAGGAACCTGGTCCAGGCCTGGAGTCACGAGAAGGCTCGGTGCCAGAGGCAGGGATTCAGCCAAGTCCTCCAGAACCTCCAGAGGCTGACATGAGCAAGGAAGAGAACAGGAGGAGCCTGTTCTCAATGCACGCATGCGCAGAGCTGCCAAAAGGCAGGAATGGTTCCAGAGGAGAAGGACTACTCGGGAGTAAGGCTAGGGAACAATTGGCCCCTCCCATAGGCTATTTAAGTAAAGAACATGAAGGGGTGAGTTGCAGGAAGCAACTCTGTTCATTTCCAGATCTTGTCTTTGAAACTCAAGCCTCCGTCTTTGTTCCTGTTTGAACTTGGTAAAGATTTCTGCAAACTGTACCTTGGCAGCTTGCCAAATAAGAGCAAGGTGTGTGTGTTATCTGCTTTTACATGAAAGACTTTTAGTCAGACTTGTTTGATTTTGCTTGGACTTACACGGACTGCTAACGACAATAATTAGCAGCTGTTGAAAAGAAAAGACTTACTTTATTTTATTTGGACTTTGGAAGACTGCTAATGCAAACAATTAGCAGCTGTTAACAATAAAAAGAGGTTTGTGAGACGCTGTTTGTGCTGTGCGGGTTTATCAGGAAGCCTAGGTCAGAACAGGATGAAACCCACAAATGGAACATACAGCTAGGGGGATTTAAATTAATTTAAAGAAATAGACCAAATAAAAGAGGAGGTGGAGTTGCACTATATATAAGAAATAACTACAGAAATAGAGCACAACAATGATGAAAATTATATTGAATGCATTTGGATCAATATTAAAGTGGGGGGAGAGACATTGCTATAGGTCTATACTATAGGCCAGGGGTAGGCAAACTACAGCTCTTTGAGGAACTGTGGACTTCAACTCCCAGAATTCCTGAGCCAGCCATGCATGCATGGCTGGCTCAGGAATTCTGGGAGTTGAAGTCCACAGTTCCTCAAAGAGCTGTAGTTTGCCCACCCCTGCTATAGGCTACCCAACCAAACAGAGGAAATAGATGAACTTTTTGCTAGTCAGCTAACTAAGGTATGTAGGAAGCACATCACAATAGTAATGGGGGATTTTTACTACCCTGACATCAACTGGGAGACAAACTCTGCACCAAGTGGAAGAACCAACAGGTTCCTAACAAACCTAGCAGATAACTTTGTTTCCCAAAAAAGTAGAGAAGGGAACAAGGGGATCAGCCATATTGGACTTAATTCTCACTAAGAATTAAGAAGTCTAATTAAGGCAAATTAGAAGACACATGGAATGAAAACTCATTTCTTCCTATTTGTTGGTAAGGTGGCACTCTGCCTGTGCTCAGGGGCTACATCTTCTTCAGAACTACCTGTTCTCCAAATACGCATCAACAGGTGACATTCAGGGTGACTGCTCTTTTGAGATCTCTCTTTCTCTCTCTCTCCCCACCTGCATGTGAATGAATTTGGAAAATGAATATAGATCTGTTTTAATGGGGAACATTAAGCGGGATATTAAAATTCAGCGACTATTGTCTGAACCAGGCCTTTTTTCATTACTTTGTGCTATTGTTAGGAACAGTTGAAAAATGCTTTGTTCATGCAGATCTCGCTTTCCATTTGACAAAAGCGGGAGGGGGCTAGGAGGGAAAGCTACCTATTCCTTAAGGCTCAGGAGTGGGATGTAACAGAATAATAGAAGGGACCTTGGAGGTCTTCTAGTCCAACCCCCTGCTCAAGCAGAAGACTATACCATTTCAGACAAATGGCTGTCCAATCTCTTCTAAAAAACTTCCAGTGTTGGAGCACCCACAACTTCTGAAGGCAAACCCAGAGGTGGGTTCTTCCTGGTTCGCATAGAACCAGTAGCAAACTGCTGGTGACGTCATGGAGCTGGTTCTGTCAGTGCCAGTCCTTGGACGTGGCCATCTTTTTTTGGGAATCTTTTTTAAAAAACAATTTTTGGAGAGGATTTTTTGGCTGATTTTTTCTTCTGTGCATGTGCAGAAGCCGAGTTTCCGGCACTGCACATACGCCGCCATCTTGTTTTTGGCTTTTTTGGGGGGAATTATTTGTGAATTTTTGGCACTGCCCATGCGGCCACGCAGCGCGGGAAGAAGCAAACCGGCGGCGAGGTAAGTTAGAACCCACCCCTGGGAAAACCGTTCCACTGATTAACAGAATAACTGAGTTGGAAGGGACCTTGGAGGTCTTCTAGTCCAACCCTCTCCTCAAGCGGGAGACCCTAGCCTAGACCATTCTGGACAAGTGGCTGTCTGGTCTCTTCTTCAAAACCTCTGGTGTTCGAGCGCCCACAACTTCTGGAGGGAAGCCGTTCCACTGATTAATTGTCCTCATTGTCTAGGAAATTTCTCCTTAGATCTCGGTTGCTTCTCTCCTTGATTAGTTTTCATCCTCCAAGGTCCCTTCCAACTCTGTAATTCTGTTATTCAGTTACATCTCACCCCTCATGGCTTCTGGTGAACTGAAAAAGAGCCAGCCCTTATAAATGCACTTCTTTAAGATGTTTTTAGGGAAGCAAACCTGATTGCATTTATTGGGGTGTCTCATGAACTTACGAAGTGCTTTAGGAGAATTTCCAGAATTATCCTCCTCCTCCTCCTCCTCCTCTCCACAAACCCTCCTCTCCCTTCTAGCATTGATGGTGTTACCTAGTTAGGTCATGAAACGTCTGCAAGAAAACCACCAAGCTCAGAGAGCACCAAGCACCCCACAGTTTTCCTCCTCCTCCTCCTCTCCCTTCTAGCATTGATGATGTTACCTAGTTGGGTCATGAAACGTCTGCAAGAAAACCACCAAGCTCAGAGAGCACCAAGCACCCCACAGTTTTCCTCCTCCTCCTCCTCCTCCTCCTCCTCCTCCTTCTCCTCCTCCTTCTCCTCCTCCTCCTCCTCCTCCTCCTCCTCCTCCTCCTCCTCCTCCTCCTCCTCCTCCTCCTCCTCCTCCTCCTCCTCCTCCTCCTCCTCTCCCTTCTAGCATTGATGATGTTACCTAGTTGGGTAATCTACAAGAAAACCACCAAGCTCAGAGAGCACCAAGCACCCCACAGTTTTCCTCCTCCTCCTCCTCCTCCTCCTCCTCCTCCTCCTCCTCCTCCTCCTCCTCCTCCTCCTCCTCCTCCTCCTCCTTCTCCTCCTCCTCCTCCTCCTCCTCCTCCTCCTCTCCCTTCTAACATTGATGATGTTACCTAGTTAGGTCATGAAACGTCTGCAAGAAAACCACCCAGCCCCAAAGACCCCACACTTCACCACTGAGCTAGAAGCATCTTCTGTGGCCCATCCTTCTTTCTTCTGGGCCTGCAAGCATCAGCCGAAATTTTTGGATGAAAACTTGCCACAATTTTATGAGAGGACTCCCTAGTTTGAACTTGCCCTGGAAGTGAGTTTCCGTGGGTGGCTTTGATCCCCCACCTCCCTCCCACCCTCCCACCCACCCAGGGCCTATAAGCCCAAATGAGTGTGAATTCTTTCCTGGTTCTCCTCCCCTCTTAACCTTCCTGCCTTTCTTCTTTTCTCTCCCTTTCAAAGAGCTGAACTGAAGACTATAATCTCCTTTGGGCCAGGAGCTGCCCTGGGCTGCTTTTTAATCATCAACAATACGTCAATAGCACATAAATAAGGAGTAAAGCAGCACTTTTCTTGGGCACAACTTAAGAGCTCGCTGCCCTCAACCTGCAGTAAAAAGCTTTGTTTGCTCAACCCAGCCTTCGGTTGAAAACAGATCCATCTGGCTGATTTTTTTTGGGGGGGTGGGGGACTAAAAGAACTAGCAGCCATGGCTTCTCCCTCCTGACCAGCCGTTTATTTTGGTTCTTGTGAAGTTGGGGAAAAATAAATAAAAAGGTGAAAATGATGCCCTTAGTCCAATGTTTCTCAACCTTGGCAGTTTGAAGATGTGTGGACTTCAACTCCCAGAATTCCACAGCCAGCAACGCTGGCTGTGGAATTCTGGGAGTTGAAGTCCACACATCTTCAAACTGCCAAGGTTGAGAAACACTGCCTTAGTCTGAGCTTGCTCTGAGCAACCTACATTTTCTGCTTTGTTAATTTTAAACCAGTGATCAAAAGAGCGCTTGGATATTTATTTATTTATTTATTTTATTTATTTATTTTTGTCAATTACGTTTTAGTAATATACATAGATGTAACATTGTTTATGTACATAAGATGGGTACTGATAAGCGGGAACATTAGGACAGGGACGGTAGGCACGCTGGTGCACTTATGCACGCCCCTTACTGACCTCTTAGGAATCGGGTGAGGTCAACAGTGGACAGTCTAAGGGTAAAGTTTTGGGGGTTTGGTGATGAAACCACAATGTCAGGTAGTGTGTTCCAGGCATTGACCACTCTGTTGCTAAAGTCGTATTTTCTACAGTCAGGTTTGGAGCGGTTCACTTTGAGTTTGTATCTGTTGTGTGCTCGGGTATTGTTGTGGTTCTTTCCCAGTCCTGGCTGTCTTGAAATTAGAGCAGAAATGGATTTTTAAAGGCCTGAAGCCATGGAGTTGGCGGAACAGTGCATGCAGTCCTCAACAGATCATTTAGTGACCGTTCAAAGTTACAACAGGTCTCAAGAAAGTGACTTATGACCATTTCTCACGCTTATGACCGTTGCAGCATCCCCATAGTCACGTGATCAAAATTCAGACACTTGGCAACTGACTCGTATTTATGACGGTTGAAGCGTCACGCGATCCCCTTTTGCGATCTTCCGACAAGCAAAGTCAACGGGGAAGCCGCATTCACTTAACAACTGTGTTACTAACTTAACAACTTCAATGATTCACTTAAAAACCACCCAGCTCAGAGAGCACCAAGGACCCCACAGTCATCCTCTCTTTTTCCCCTCCCTCCCTCTTTTCCCAAATCCTACTTCGTTCTAGGACTGATGCTGTTACCTAGTTGAGTCATGAAACGTCTGCAAGGAAACCACCCAGCTCAGAGATCACCAAGGACCCTCATAGTCCCCTTCCTCCTCCTCCTCCTCCTCCTCCTCCTTGCAAACCCCACTCCCTTCTAGCACTGATGCTGTTACCTAGTTGGGTCATGAAACATCTGCAAGAAAAACACCCAGCTCAGAGAGCACCAAAGACCCCCATAGTCGTCGTCGTCGTCCTCCTCCTCCTCCTCCTCCTCCTCCTCCTCCTCTTCCTCCTCCTCCTCCTCCTCTTCCTCCTCCTCCTCCTCCTTCTTGCAAACCCCACTCCCTTCTAGCACTGATGCTGTTACCTAGTTGGGTCATGAAACGTCTGCAAGGAAACCACCCAGCTCAGAGAGCACCAAAGACCCCCATAGTCCCCCTCCTCCTCCTCCTCCTCCTCCTCCTCCTCCTCCTCCTCCTCCTCCTCCTCCTCCTCCTCCTCCTCCTCCTCCTCCTCCTCCTCCTTCTCCTTGCAAACCCCACTCCCTTCTAGCACTGATGCTGTTACCTAGTTGGGTCATGAAACGTCTGCAAGGAAACCACCCAGCTCAGAGAGCACCAAAGACCCCCATAGTCCCCCTCCTCCTCCTCCTCCTCCTCCTCCTCCTCCTCCTCCTCCTCCTCCTCCTCCTCCTCCTCCTTCTTGCAAACCCCACTCCCTTCTAGCACTGATGCTGTTACCTAGTTGGGTCATGAAACGTCTGCAAGGAAACCACCCAGCTCAGAGAGCACCAAAGACCCCCATAGTCCCCCCTCCTCCTCCTCCTCCTCCTCCTCCTCCTCCTCCTCTTCCTCCTCCTCTTCCTCCTCCTCTTCCTCCTCCTCCTTCTTGCAAACCCCATTCCCTTCTAGCACTGATGCTGTTACCTAGTTGGGTCATGAAACGTCTGCAAGGAAACCACCCAGCTCAGAGAGCACCAAAGACCCCCATAGTCCCCCTCCTCCTCCTCCTCCTCCTCCTCCTCCTCCTCCTCCTCCTCCTCCTCCTCCTCCTCCTCCTCCTCCTCCTCCTCCTCCTCCTCCTCCTTCTCCTTGCAAACCCCACTCCCTTCTAGCACTGATGCTGTTACCTAGTTGGGTCATGAAACGTCTGCAAGAAAACCACCCAGCTCAGAGAGCACCAAAGGCCCCCATAGTCCCCCTCCTCCTCCTCCTCCTCCTCCTCCTCCTCCTCCTCCTCGCAAACCCCACTCCCTTCTAGCACTGATGCTGTTACCTAGTTGGGTCATGAAACGTCTGCAAGAAAACCACCCAGCTCGGAGAGCACCAAGGACCCCCCAGTTCAACCTGTGAACTACCGAGCTCCTATTCTATTGGAGATTATAGCTTATTTAGAAAAGCATAATGCTTTCCAATCTTTAAGTTTAATTCAATAGCTTAACATTTTAAAGATTGTCCTTTTATTAGTTTACTGCTTTAATTATTTTGTGCTTATCGCCGATTATTTTAATGCTTTGAGAACAAATACTGTGAAAACGCTGATGCAAGCAAAATGCACAATATCATCAAAGGACTGGTGGGGGGATCAGATTTCAGTGAAGAGTTCAGGGGATTAGCCTTGCAATCCCCCCCCCGCCCCCCCACCCCCGCCCCAATGTAGACCTTTTAGAAGAACAGCCAATCAGCGGACTTCAGACTTTTTCAAGAAGCAAAATTAGAAGCATTCCTTCAAGTTACAGGTAATATTCAACTTACAACAATTCATTTTGTGACTGTTCAAAATTACAATGGCACAGAAAAGAATTTTTCCTTGCAACATCCCATGGTCAAACTTCAGGCGCTTGGCAATTGCTTCGTATTTATGACGGTTTCATTGTCCCAGGGTTACACGATCCCCTTTTGCGACTTTCTGACAACGGGGAAGCCAGATTCGCTTAGCAGTTGGGTCACTTACTGAACAACAGCGGGTTCCCTTAACAACTGCGGCAAGGAAGGTTGTAAAATGGGACAAAATACACTTAACAACTGTCTCACTTAGCAACATAAATTTAAGGCTCAATTGTGGTCGTAAGTCGAGGACTTTATGTACTACCGATCACTATGGCTCATTATTATTATTATTATTATTATTATTATTATTATTATTATTATTATTATTATTATTATTATTATTATTATTATTATTATTATTATTATTATTATTATTATTATTATTATTATTATGAGAAGAAAAGTGATTAATAATCTTGCAATGGAGCCACTGCAATTCCTCCTCCCAAATTCCCACAGTAAAGAATACATATTAAAATAGTATAAAGTGTGGGAGGCCAAAGACCCCAACTAAAATGGCTTCGGCCTGACATAGCGTAGGGTAGGACAGGCAAGGGAAGGCAAGGGTAGGGCAGGACAGGGTAGGGCAGGGTAGGGCAGGGTGGAATAGGAATAGGAATAGGAATACGAATAAGAATAGAATTATAGAATAGAATAGAATAGAATAGAACAGAACAGAACAGAAAATATGGAATGGAATGGAGTGGAGTGGAGTGGAGTGGGGTGGGGTGGGGTGGGGTAGAATAGAATAGAATAGAATAGAATAGAATAGAATAGAATAGAATAGAATAGAATAGAATAGAATAGAATAGAATAGAATAAGAGTAGAGTAGAGTAGAATATTTATTTATTTATTTATTTATTATGGTGTTCTTATATGCCGCCCAACTCCCGAAGGACTCAGGGCGGCGTACAATAGAAAAAAAATACAGGACACCAATTTATAAATAACACATTAAAATGAGATATATAAAAATTAAAAAACACAATATTTAAAATCATCCAATACCCATTCAATAACCATACATACTTGGGGTGAGCTTGAGTGGTTTAGGCTCTACCCCCAGCCTGCAGGAAAAGCCATGTCTTGACAGCTTTTCGGAAGGCCAGCAGAGTGGGGATAGTTCGGGTCTCTGGGGGGAGTTGGTTCCAGAGCACGGGGCCAGCCACAGAGAAGGCCCTCCCCCTAGGGCCCGCCAGCCGGCATTGCTTGGCCGACGGGACCTGGAGGAGGCCAACTCTGTGGGCCCTAACAGGTCGAAGGGAAGTATGAGGCAGAATGCGGTCCCGGAGATAACCTGGTCCTAAGCCATGAAGGGCTTTAAAGATGGTGATCAACACCTTGAATTGGACCCGGAGACCGATGGGCAACCAATGCAGCTGGCGGAGTATCGGTGTCACGTGGGTGTACCTTGGCACACCCACCACAGCACGCGCAGCCGCATTTTGCACCAGCTGAAGTCTCCGGATACTCTTCAAGGGTAGCCCCATGTAGAGCGCGTTGCAGTAGTCCAAGCGCGAGGTGACAAGGGCATGAGTGACCGTGAGTAGAGCCTCCTTCTCCAAGTATGGCCGCAACTGGTGCACCAGGCAAACCTGTGCAAAGGCCCCCCTAGCCACAGCAGAAAGATGGTGATCCAATTTTAGCTGTGGATCTAGGAGAACCCCCAAGTTGCGGACCTGATCCGAGGGAGTCAGTTTTGCTCCCTCGAACACCAAGGAGGGGCAGTTGACATAGTCCTTAGGAGGCAGTATCCAAAGCCACTCAGTCTTGTCGGGATTAAGTCTGAGTCTGTTCCTCCCCATCCAGATCCTAACGTCGTCCAGGCACCGGCACATTACATCAACTGCCTCCCTGAAATCAGACGGGGTGGTGATGTACAGCTGGGTGTCATCAGCGTACTGGTGGAAACACACCCCATGTCTGCGGATGATCTCCCCCAGCGGTTTCATGTAAATGTTAAACAGGATGGGTGAGAGAACCGACCCCTGAGGCACCCCACATGATAGGGGCCTAGGGGACGATCTCTGTCCTTCTGCTAACACCGACTGCATCCTATCGGCGAGATAAGAGGAGAACCACCGCAAAACGGTGCCTCCCACCCCCAACTCACCGAGACGATGCAGAAGGATACCATGTTGATGGTATCGAAAGCCGCTGAGAGGTCAAGTAGCACCAGGATGGAGGAATTTTCCCCATCCCGGGCCCGCCAGAGATCATCCATCAGGGCGACCAAGGCAGTTTCTGTACTGTAGCCGCACCTGAAGCCCGACTGATAAGGATCTAGATGATCTGTTTCATCCAGAAGCTGCAGAAGCTGAGTAACCACCACCTTCTCCGCAACTTTCCCCCAAAAGGGTAAGTTGGAGACCGGACGATAGTTCTTCAAATCAGCTGGATCCAGGGAAGGCTTCTTCAGGAGGGGTCCCACTACCGCAGCTTTTAACTACTGCGGTACGGATCCCTCCCTCAAAGAAGCGGTGACCACCACCTGGATCCAGCCGCGTGCCACCACTCTACTGGCTGAGACCAACCAGGAGGGGCACGGGTCCAATAAACAGGTGGAGGTACCCATCGCCCCCACAGCTCTGTCCACATCTTCGGGAGAAACAGGCCCAAACTCTTCCCATAACGGTGGACTAAGACTTGCCCCTGTCAACTCTATGGACTCTGCCCAGCCAGAGTCCAGGTTCGACCGAATCTGAGCGACTTTATCCGACAGAAACTCAGCGAATTCCTCAGCTCTGCCTTGTAAGTGTTCCTCGCTCCCCCCTTTAGCAAGGAGGGAGAGAGTCACCCTAAACAAGGCGGCTGGGCGAGAATCTGCGGACGCAATAAGAGCGGAAAAATAGGATCGTTTTGCCGCCCTTATCGCCACTAAATAAGATCTGATGTAAATTCTTAATAGTGTTCGGTCAGACTCGGTTTTGCTGGCTCTCCAGCGGCGCTCTAGACGTCTCTTCTGGCGTTTCATCTCCCGGAGCTCCTCGGTAAACCAGGGAGCTTTCCGGGATCCACTGCCACGGAGAGGTCGCTTAGGCGCAATTCGGTCTAACGCCCCTGATGCTGCGGTGTTCCAAGCAGCCACCAGGGAGTCAGCCGAATTGTGTACCAGGGTTTCAGGTATTTCCCCAAGTTCCCTCTGGAATCCTTCCGGCTCCATTAGGCGCCTGGGGCGGAACCACCTAGTCGGTCCCGCCTCCCTGCAGGGGAGGAGTGGGGCTGCGAAATCCAACCTCAGTAGGAAATGATCTGACCATGACAGAGGGGTGATGACTATGTCCCTTATCTTCAGATCATCTCTCCACTGCCCCGAAAGAAACACTAGGTCGAGCGTGTGACCACCCTCATGAGTCAGACCCTGGATTACTTGGGTCAGGTCCATGGTTGTCATGGAATCCATGAACTCCTGAGCTATCCCAGAGGTTTCGCCAGCAGAAGGCAAGTTGAAGTCCCCCAGCACCATAAGCCTGGGGAACTCAACTGCCAAGCCGGCTACTGCCTCGAGCAGCTCAGGCAGGGCCTTACTTACGTAGCTGGGAGGCAGGTACGTTAAGAAAAGGCCCACCTGTACCCCTAAGTCCAACTTCAGAAGGAGCGTCTCACACCCAACAATCTCCGGGGCAGGGATCCTACGAGGATGCAGGTTTCCGCGTGTTATTATTGCCACTCCTCCCCCCCTTCCCTGGGGTCGGGGATGATGCTGCACTGAGAACCCATCTGGGCATATCTCGGAGAGAGCTACTCCCCCCTCCAGGCCCAGCCAGGTCTCAGTTACACAAACCAGGTCAGCCCCCTCTTCTGTGATTAAATCACGTATCAGGGGGGCTTTGTTGGTGATTGACCTGGCATTAAGCAGCAGCATCCTGAGCCCAGGGCCCTGAACAACCTGGTTACCAGGTACCCGGAATGAGAAAGATGGAACCACATTGGAGGGGCCGGAACAAGGGATCGCTTGTACACAGAATAGAATAGAATAGAATAGAATAGAATAGAATAGAATAGAATAGAATAGAATAGAATAGAATAGAATAGAAGCTGGAAGGGACCTTGGGGGTCTTCTTGAGTCCCCAGGGAGTAGGGTGGCATATAAGAACACTAAAATAAATAAATAAATAGTCCAGTCCCCTGCTCAAGCAGGAGAACCTATACTATTTCAGATAAGTGACTGCCTAGTCTCTTTTTTAAAAAAATAATTTTTATTAAATTTTGTACATTTAAAAACAAATATTTACTTGTACAGCTCTTCATTATCGGAGTCATTCCTTATTTCATTTTCTCTAATTTTAGGCAACAATTTCCATACCTTTTATAGTTTCGTTTATAACATCTAAAAAGATATAGCTATAGACACACACACACACACACACACACACACACACACACACACACACACACACACAGACAAACACACATACACACACACACACACACACACACACACACACACACACATATATATATACATACACACATTTTGTTTTACATATCTACATCAAACTAAATATACATATAACTATAGCATCCTTAAACATATAAATATAACTATAGACGTACGTCTACACATCAGTATTTATATATATACAATTTCTAATCTGCACTTTGCGTACTTTTTATGCATTAATTTTACTTTTAATTCCAGCCAATTATACCATTTATTCCATGTCCTATAGTAATCCGTATCCTCTCTCTCGTGTATTTCCATTGTTAGTTTGTCCATTTCTGCACATTCTAACACTTTTTAAATTGTCATTGCGCTCGAAGGTACAGTTTCTGATCTAGTCTAGTCTCTTTATGATGATGCTGGTTCTTTGCTTTGGAGATGCTGTTGCTCACAGTTATGAGCTGCAAAGAACGGGGTCTCCATGATGGGAAGGATATCACCCTTTCCTCCCCACAGAGGTGGAACCAAACTCTTTTGACCTTTTCACAGAAGACACACAGTCTATGAAAAATGTGTGGACTGGCAGGGAACTCACAACTCACAACACCTTAGAGTACCCTACAGTCTTATCAGAATATATGAACTTGACTGACTCCAGCAGCAGCTCTGCTGCAGACTTCCACCCTGACATTAAAAAAAAACCAAAAACATATGAAGAACGGTTGCAGGAATTGGGTGTGTCCAGTTTGGGGAAAAGAAGGACTACATGATAGCAATCTTCCAATATTTGAGGGGCTGCCACAGAAAAGGGGGGGTGTCAATCTATTCTCCAAAGCACCAGAAGGCAGGACAAGAAGCAACGGATGGAAATTAATGAAGGAGAGAAGCAACCTGGAACTAAAGAGAAACTTCATAACAGTGAGGACAATTAACCAGTGGGACAGCTTGCCTCCAGAAGTTGTGAATGCTCCAACACTTGAAGTTTTCAAGAAGAGATTGGACAACCATTTGTTTGAAATGGTATAGGGTCTCCTGCCTGAGCAGGGGGTTGGACTAGAAGACCTCCAAGGTCCCTTCTGTATTCTCTGGATGCAAAACCCATAGTGTCATTGGTGGAGTTTGAAAAAGTGACTCTTTGCAGCCTGTCGGTCTTTAAGAGATCCCTCTGGGTTCTTGGAGTGTTATCCATTCTGTCTTTGAGATCCCGGGCAAAGAAGGGAACCTTAGAAAGAAACATGCAGGACAGGAGCTCCAAAGGCTGAAATGTATTCTGATTTTATTTATTTATTTATTTATTTATTTATTAAAATTTCTATGCCGCCCAACTCCCGGGGGACTCTGGGCGGCTCACAGCAGATATAGAAACACATAAAAATAAACAATTTTTAAAAGGAGCCATATTAAAATAACTGACCTGATCAAAGTTCAAGAGTCCTCCTGCGGGAGAGGATAATGCAGGAATTGGCAGTTGACCAAAATTGGATGCAGTATTCCAAGTGTGGACTAGAAGACCTCCAAGGTCCCTTCTGTTCTGTTAAATGAAAGAGGCGAATATATCCAACACATTTTCCTCCTCCTCTTCTCCCCACAACAACAACAACAACCCTGTGAGGTGAGTTGGGCTGAGAGAGATTGGCCCAAAGTCACCCAGCTGCCTTTTGTGTCTAAGGCAGAACTAGAATCTATTAAATTAAATTAAATTAAAACTCACCATCCTCAGGTGATTGGCCCAAAGTCACCCAGCTGGCTTTTGTGTCTAAGGCAGAACTAGAATCTATTAAATTAAATTAAATTAAAACTCACCATCCTCAGGTGATTGGCCCAAAGTCACCCAGCTGGCTTTCATGCCTAAGGCGGGACTAGAACTCACTGTCTCCTTGTGATTGGCTCAAAGTCACCCAGCCGGCTTTCATGTCTAAGGTGGGACTAGAATTCCCCATCTCCTGGTGACTGGCCCAAAATTGCTTAGCTGGCTTTCCTTCCTTTTAGTGACTGCTCCTACATTTGTACAGCTGTCCAATATCAATTTTCAAGATCTTCTGATGTCAATTGTAGATATAGAATAAGAAACATCATCTGAATCCATTGAAAAAGATTTGTCATCAAAATTTCCACCCCAGAATTCCAAGGAGTATGGATGAGGGAAGAAACTATGCATTTCAGCAGCCCTTAGATTAAGTGATACTTTATACCATGAAGAAAAAAAAGTGACTTTGGGATGAATGTGGAACTCGGCTGTCAGGTCCCCTGAGTTCCGAAGCTCACCGTCTGACGCAGCTAAAGTATGGTAATGAAACTCAGGGTAAATATTTTAATATCTTAATTCATTCAAATCAATTTCTTAAATATATTCTCACCACCAAAACATGTAGATGTATATTGTGAGGCCTTAAGGCTTAACAGTTGAATTAAATTTAATTTAATTTAATTTAATAGACGTTCTTATAGGCCGCCCAATCCCGTGGGACTCAGGGCGGCGTACAACAGAATAAGAAGCGTACAATAAAAACAATTATCATAATTTAAAATTAAAAGGCATAGTTAAAACAATTATAAAAACAACATTCAAGGGGGGAATCTGATCTTCCTATTCACCCCGCCTGCCGGAAGAGCCAAGTTTTTATGGCTTTACGGAAGGCCAGCAGGGTGGGGATAGTCCGGATCTCTGGTGGGAGTTGGTTCCAGAGGGACGGGGCTCCCACAGAGAAGGCCCTCCCCCGTGGCCCCGCCAACCGACATTGTTTGGCCGATGGGACCCGGAGGAGGCCCTCTCTATGGGACCTAACCGGTCGTAGGGAGGTATGTGGTAGGATGCGGTCCCGAAGGTAACCTGGCCCTGAGCCATGTAGGGCTTTAAAGGTAACGACCAACACCTTAAATTGCGACCGGAGACTAATTGGCAGCCAATGCAGCTGGCGAAGAATAGGTGTTACGTGGGTGTATCTCGGTACACCCACTACAGCTCGCGCAGCTGCATTCTGTACCAGTTGGAGTCTCCGGATGCTCTTTGAGGGTAGCCCCATGTAGAGCGCGTTACAGTAGTCTAGCCGTGAGGTGACAAGGGCATGAGTGACTGTGAGCAAAGCCTCCCTCTCCAAGTAAGGTCGCAATTGGTGCACAAGACGAATCTGTGCAAAGGTCCCCCTAGCCACAGCTGAAAGATGTTGCTCCAATTTTAGCTGTGGATCTAGGAGGACACCCAAATTGCGGACCTGTTCCGAGGGAGTCAATTTTTCTCCCCCGAGAACCAGGGAGGGACAGTCGACATAATCCTTGGGAGGCAAAATCCAGAGCCACTCAGTCTTGTCTGGGTTGAGCCTGAGTCTGTTCACTCCCATCCAGACCCTCACATCGTCCAGGCAGCGGCACATTACATCAACTGCTTCACTGAACTGACACGGGGTGGAGATGTACAACTGGGTATCGTCAGCATACTGCTGATACCTCACCCCGTGTCGTCGGATGATCTCACCCAGCGGTTTCATGTAAATGTTAAACAGGATGGGCGAGAGGACCGAACCCTGTGGAACCCCGCAAACCAGGGGCCTAGGGGCCGACCTCTGCCCTCCTGTCAACACCGACTGCGTCCTGTCAGAGAGGTAGGAGGAGAACCACCGTAAAACAGTGCCTCCCACTCCCACCTCCCCAAGACGACGCAGAAGGATACCATGGTCGATGGTATCGAAAGCCGCTGAGAGGTCAAGTAACACCAGGATGGAGGAATGACCCCCATCCCGTGCTCGCCAGAGATCATCCATCAGTGCGACCAAAGCAGTCTCCGTACTGTAGCCGCGCCTGAAACCCGATTGAAAGGGATCCAGATAATCAGTATCCTCCAATAGCCGCAGGAGTTGGAGCGACACCACTTTCTCTACAACTTTACCCAAGAAGGGTAAGTTGGAGACTGCACGGAAGTTCTTTAAATCCGCTGGGTCCAGGGAAGGCTTCTTGAGGAGGGGCCTCACCACCGCAGCTTTTAAGGGCTGCGGGACGGACCCCTCTCTCAAAGATGCGATCACAACAGCCTGGAGCCAGCCGCGTGTCACCTCCCTGCTGGCCGAAACCAGCCAGGAGGGACACGGGTCCAATAAACAAGTGGAGGCGCTCATCGCTCCTATGGCCTTGTCCACATCCTCAGGAGTGATAGGCTCAAACTCCTCCCAAATAACAGGACTAAGACTCGCCCCTGTCATCTCGGCCTGCCCTGTCCAAATGGAGTCCAGGTCTGTCCGAATCTGAGTGATTTTATCCGCCAGGAACTGGGAAAATTCCTCAGCTCTACCCTGCAAGGGTTCTTCGCCCCCCCCCTTTGCGAGGAGGGAGCGCGTCACCCTAAACAGGGCGGCTGGGCGGGAGTCGGCGGACGCAATAAGGGCGGAAAAATGCGCACATTTTGCCGCCCGTATCGCCACTAAGTAAGACTTAATGCAAGTTCTTAAAAGTGTCCGGTCAGACTCAGCTTTACTGGCTCTCCATCGTCGCTCTAGGCGTCTCTTTAGGCGCTTCATCTCCCGGAGCTCCTCAGTAAACCAAGGAGCCCTCCGGGATCCGCTGCCACGGAGAGGCCGCAAAGGCGCAATCCGATCTAAAGCCCCTGTTGCCGCCTGATTCCAGGCAGTCACTAGAGCCTCAGATGAATCGTGTACCAGGGAGTCCGGTATTTCCCCAAGTTCCCTCTGAAATCCTTCGGATTCCATTAGGCGCCTGGGGCGGAACCACTTAATCGGTCCCGCCTCCTTGCGGTGGAGGAGTGGCGCCATGAAATCCAACCTCAGAAGGAAATGATCTGACCACGACAAGGGTACTGTGACTAAACCCCTCAGCCTCAGATCATCTCTCCACTGCCCCGAGAGAAACACAAGGTCAAGCGTGTGACCTCCCTCATGAGTCGGACCCTGAACTACTTGGGTCAGGTCCATGGTTGTCATGGAAGCCATGAACTCCTGGACTGCCTCTGAGGTTTCACCGGGCGATGGCAGGTTGAAGTCCCCCAGCACCATCAACCTGGGGAACTCAATCGCCAGCCCTGCTACCGCCTCGAGCAGAACAGGCAGGGCCTTTGCAACGCAGCTAGGAGGCAAGTACGTTAGCAGAAGGCCCACCTGAACCCCTAAGTCCAGCTTCAGAAGGAGCGTCTCACACCCAACAATCTCCGGGGCAGGGCTCCTTCGAGGATTTAGGTTCTGGCGAGCTATAATTGCCACTCCTCCACCCCTTCCCTGGGGTCGCGGCTGATGCTGAACTGAGAACCCGTCCGGGCACATCTCGGAGAGGGGAACCCCCCCCTCCTGGCCTAGCCAGGTCTCAGTAATACATGCCAGGTCCGCCCCCTCTTCCAGGATTAAATCCCGTACAAGGGGGGCCTTGTTAGTAATCGACCTGGCATTCAACAGCAGCAGCTTGAGCCCAGGGCCCTGACATCCCTGGTTACCAGGTACTCGGGCTGAGCTAGATGGAACCAAACCAGAGGGGCCAGAACAAGGAATCGCTTGAAGATAGCGAATTCTCGTTCCCCGAGAGCGGCCTACCCCCCTGCTCCCGCCATACCTACCTCTCCCTGTTATGACCTTAATACTCCCGTCCCCCCTCACACCAGAGATCCCCTCCTCTCCCCCACTGGTCCCCCTCTCTCCCAGCAGGCCATGCATCCCAGTCATACTGAGCCTGGGGGAGGACTGGAACCCCCCTCCGCTTCTGTTTACACACTCAGCAGAGGGGGGTAGAGACCCAATCTTCATTATTCTGCTATGCTTGCAAACTCTGAGCTTGCCGTCTCCTCTAAAGTGTGCTGCAAGAATTTCAGATCTGAGCTATTTGGCAGCTGGTATGTCACATTTATCTTAATTAATGTGCAAAGTACTTGAGGTATTCTTGTAAGCCACTTTGATCTAGTAGCTGTGAGTTTCTGGAGAGCTTTAATAACTATTAAGGCCTAAGCTTGCAAGATCAAATCAACTCAGCTCTTCTGTAACTGCACAACCAGCAATTTGCAGGGGGGGGGGCTAAGGTGTGTTGCAAAGTTTTGGCTTAACTTGCACCAGCTCAAATCTTGGAGTGACATAGCTATTTAGAAACTGAAGCATGATTTCAAAAACTTATATGAAGAGGGCAGAAAAACAAAAGCAAACTCAAGGTTTTGGATTCTCAAGAAGGAAGGAAGTGTCAGGCGCAAACAACCAGAGAAACGTATGCAAATCAGCTACTCAGGGGTGGGTTCCTAATTTTTTTACTACCACTCTGTGGGTGTGGCTTATTTTGTGGGTGTGGCTTGCCAGCCATGTGACTGGGTGGGTGTGGCTTGCTGGCCATGTGACCGGGTGGGCGTGGCTTCTCAGACTGCTGAAGGGAGGGGAACTGAGATAGGTCCTGCCGCCTGTTCCCCCTCCCCTCAGCAGCTCGAGAAGCCTCGAACGTGCAAAAATGCCTGGGATCATCACCGCGCATTCGTGGCTTCTCGGACTGCTGAAGGGAGGGGAATGGAGATAGCTCCTGCCGCCCGTTCTTTCAGCGTCTCACACGCTCCCTCAGCCATCCTCCCCTGCTTGGACTCACTGTGGGGTAGGAAGGCAGCCCATGCGCAGTGCCGGAAGCTCGGCTTCTGGGCATGCACAGAAGAAAATTTTTTTAAAAATTATTTTTTTAAAAAAAAAATGGCGGCGCCCAGGCACTGGCAACCAACCGCACTGGTACTGTGACATCACCAGCGGGCCGCTACCAGTGCTATAGAGTGGACCGCACTGGTAGGAACCCACCACTGCAAGCTACTTCATTGTTCTCTGCCTATAATACAGGAATCTCCCCTAGACCGACAGCTTTCACCTGGGAAAGTCCAGATAAGGTTCAGGAGTATTTGGGAGGGTCAGCCCTTGCCCCCTTGTCTATGGAGATTCTCAGTCATCCAGGTCATGGTTGTCCCAAAGGTGCTTTTTTTCAAGAGGCAACTGGACTTTTCTTGTTTTTTCTTTGAAGACGTTTCGCTTCTCATCCAAGAAGCTTCTTCAGCTCCGACTGAATGGTAGGGAATGGAAGGATTTATACTCCTTGCAAACAGCTGGTCATTTGCATCCTTTTTAGAGAGTTGTTGAGGCCACTTGGAGGTGCTTCCAAGAAGCTTCTTGCATGTGAAGCGAAACGTCTTCAAAGAAAGAACAAGAAAAGTCCAGTTGCCTCCTGAAAAAGCATCTTTGGGACTTGCTCTTGTGTTTATGTAGCGAACCTAGGCTAATTCCCCGCTTGATCCCGCCTCCTAACTGGGACAGTTGGTCACCAACTAATGAGAGCTCTCCTTAGACCTTAAGAAGAAGATAAGCCAGCTCTCATATTGATTAAAGGACTGGCCGTCCATTCCAGTGTCAGGGTAATGATGATTTAATAGCTGACCAGCTGCTGTAATGCTGTAATACTGAAATGATGATGCATTGAGAATGAGTCAGCAGGGTTATGTAACTTATCACTTTAAGAGGCTGTGTATATATAAGAGAGGCCCTGTAAGGACATCTCTCTCTCCGTGTGTGCTTCCGTGCTATAGTTGATGATTGATTGCCTGACTTTGCCTACTACGTGTATGTATATATTCCTTGTAGATAAACCACTATTTGAAAGACAAACCTCTGTTTGCTGTATTTTGCTCCTGGGTTGTCTCAAAATAGTCACACTGTGCGCACTCTGACATCCAGCCTTCTGTGTCCACAGAGGTGCAGGCGTAAAAATCAAGCTAGGGCAGGGGTGTGGGGTGGAGCTGCCCCATGCGCCCTGCACCCGCTTACCTTAGGACCGCTGCAGCCAGGCTTTCCAGCTGACAAGCTCAGCATCTTTCACCGCTGAGCCATCGCACCCCTACTAGATATACATATGCACACACACACACACACGTAACTCTGTCCAGTTCCCTTCCCAAGCATCCAAAGTCCAGTCAATAAAAGCAGTAGAACAGAGCTGGTGTCGTTGCCCATTCACCAGTGGTGAAATCCAAAAAATTTTACTACCGGTTCTGTGGGCGTGGCTTGGTGGGCGTGGTGTGGCTTGGTGGCCATGGCTTGGTGGGCGTGGCAGGGGAAGAATACTGCAAAATCCATTCCCTCCCCACTCCTGGGGGAAGGATGTTCTACAATCGACCTCACGCCATTCCTAAGAGGTCGGTAAGGGGCGTGCATAAGCGCACAATTGTGCCTACCATTCCTGTCCTAATTTACCCATATATTCATACCTCTTATACTCTTATTCATGCTTGTACTATTGTATATATATATACTCAACAGAAAAAACATATATAACCCTTTCCTGGTGAAGAGCTGATAGGGAAGAGAACCTGGCCTAGAGGTTAACACTTCTGCCTTATAAGCAGACTGCCCAGGTTCAAATCCCACTACGAGTATGGCTATCTGATGAGAGCAAAATAGCTCGAAATAGATCTATAATAGTCTCCCTTTATTTTAATTTATCAGCAAAAAAAATGTTACACACACACACACACACACACACACACATATATACAATCATAATTTTACTGTTTATATTTTGCTTTAATCATATATGCTTGACAAATAAAACAAACAAACAAACAAACAAACAAAATCCCCATTCCCTCCCCACTCTGGGGCCAGCCAGAGGTGGTATTTGCCGGTTCTCCGAACTACTCAAACTTTCCACTACCGGTTCTCCAGAACCTGTCAGAACCTGCTGGATTTCACCCCTGCGGAAATTCACCCCTGGTATTCTTCAATAAGTAAAAGCCATTCCAGAGAATTTACAAGACTCTCTCTTTTCCTCGCCCTTTTCTTTTAAAACGGGCTCCGTGTTCTTCACATTTCTTTTCCAATCCTCTGTGTTTTTTCCGTGATTAGGAAGGACCTGCTATTGATTCCGAAGTGGATTTATGATCGCTTCAGGCATCGGACACGGGATACGCAAAGCTTCTGCAGCTTCTCAGAGGCTGCCCTCATTGACGGAAAGGTAGATATGACCCTCTCCTTCACCTCAGCCCCGAAGCAGAACAACGAGGGGAGAGACAAAGATGGACAGCCACTCCGAGCAACACAACACCGTTAGACTCGGAAGATAAGATCTGGACAGGTGTTCTTCAAGACACAACACAAAGGGCGGCAACTTGAGAACTTTGTTTAGAGACATCAGATAAGTTGGCTTTTATGTATGGAGAACTAGCTCATGGCGGGTGGGTGGGTGAGAGACAGTCTTTTGCCCCTGTAGTACTGAAGTGTCATTTGTGTAAGCTGGAAAGTGGGAGTCACAATTGCAGCAACGGATTGGGGTACAGAAGGCAGAAGGACAGAGAAACAGACTTG
This sequence comes from Diadophis punctatus similis, assembly GCA_023053685.1. Lineage (NCBI taxonomy): Eukaryota > Metazoa > Chordata > Lepidosauria > Squamata > Dipsadidae > Diadophis > Diadophis punctatus. The sequence goes on along the minus strand of JALIGW010000032.1, from coordinate 5,574,399 downwards.
GAAGGCACCTTGGAGGTCATCTAGTCCAACCTCCTGCTCGAGCAGGAGACCCTACATCATTTCAAACAAATGGTTATCCAATCTCTTCTTAAAACCTCCAGTGATGGAGCACCCACAACTTCTGGAGGCAAGCTGTTCCACTGGTTAATTGTTCTCACTGTCAGGAAATTTCTCCTTAGTTCTAGGTTGCTTCTCTCGTTGATTAGTTTCCACCTGTTGCTTCTTAGACTTAGACTAACTTTATTGTCACTTTGAATGTACACTAATCGGCATACATTAAAATGAAATTTCTTTGCATACAGCTCTCAAAGGTTCTGCCTTCAGGTGCTTTGGAAAACAGATTGCCCCCACCCCTTCTTTGTAGTAGCGCCTCAAATATTGGAAGACTGCTATCATGTCACTCCTACTCCTTCTTCTCACTAGACTAGACATACCCAATACCTGCAACCATTCTTTGTATGTTTTAGCCTCCAGGCCTTTAATCGTCTTTGTTGCTCTGCTCTGCAGTCTTTCTAGGATCTCAAGACAAGTGACTGTCATCCACAGATGCAGCTGAAGTCAATAGAGCCGAGGTGGCGCAGCAGTTAGAGTGCAGTACTGCAGGCCACTTTAGCTGACTGTGATCCGCAGTTCAGCTGTTCAAATCTCACCGGCTCAAGGTTGACTCAGCCTTCCATCCTTCCGAGGTGGGTAAAATGAGGACCCAGATTGTTGGGGGCAATATAAATATACATTGCTTAATGGTGTAAACCGCTTAGAGAGTGCTTGCACTGTGAGGCGGTATATAAATCTCACAAATAAATAAATAAATAAATAAATAAATAAATAAATAAATAAATAAATAAATAAATAAATAAATAAATAAATAAATAAATAAATAAATAAATAATAGCTGTGTGCTAAATATGGTCTCGTTCTGAGAGGTGACACATAATTTGGAGGGAAAGAAGAGGAAAGAAGAGGAAAGGGAGGGAAGGGAAGGGGAAGGAGGGAGAAAGGAGGAAGGAAGGAAGGAAGGAAGAGGAGAGGAGAAGAGAGGAGAAAGGAAACAAGGAGATGGGAGGGAGGGAGAGGAGAGAAGAGAAGAGAAGAGTAGAGAAAAGAGAAAGGAGGAGGAAGGAAGGAAGGAAGGAAGGAAGGAAGGAAGGAAGGAAGGAAGGGAGGGAGGGAGGAAGGAAGGAAGGAGACATACATGCATAGAAGCGAACAGTAACAGTTGCAACTGGTCTGGACCAAATGATACCTGAAATGAAAGCAGCATCTCTCTCTCTTAATCCAGGCACAGAAAGAGTCACACTCATGATGGCAGCTGTGGTGACATGTGAATGGAGTGCTGCTGGCCCAGGAGAAAATGAAGGGCAGCGCAAAGCACTTGTCAGAACATGCCATCTGTGCCCAGAATCATCTGGACAGATCTGCCATCTCCAACAACTCTAGATTCAGCTGGCCAGGATTGTGTTGCAGCCTGTTGACCATGAATGTGGGTGTGTATGAAGCTTGAGCAATTATAATGAATAAAAATAAAAGATAATCAGATTCTGCTTGAGTTCTAATTATTGCATAATATCCCAGGTAAAAAAAGGAGGGAGGGAGGGAGGGAAGGAAGGAAGGAAGGAAGGAAGGAAGGAAGGAAGGAAGGAAGGAAGGAAGGAAGGAAGGAAGGAAGGAAGATGAGAGGGAGGGAAAGGAAGGGATGCATGGATGGATGGATGGAGTGAGGAAGGGAGGGAAGGAAGGAAGGAAGAAAGGAAGGAAGTAAAAAGAAGGGGATGGAGGGATGGAGGGAAGGAAGGAAGGAAAAAGAAGGGGAGGGGAGGGGAGGAAGGAAGGAAGGAAGGAAGGAAGGAAGGAAGGAAGGAAGGAAAGATATGGGTGGAGGGAAGGAAGACAGGAAGGAGAGTGGAGAAAAGGAAGCAAGCAAGCAAGCAAGGAAGATTTATTTTATTATTTGTTCTTTTTTGCTTTTATTGCATGCCTACATTTTTTGTTAGTGGCACTGTCATTAAACCAATTTGTTGTGTTAGACCACATGTGGGCAACCCAGATGTCAGGACAGTAGACAGAGCACTGTGATCTGATTGACTGGCTCCTGGGTTGCCATGGCTACCCTAATCAATCAGTAGTGACAGCAGGTGATGCTGGAGATAGGAGGGCAAGGCGGATGAAGGCAGAGACATCTAAAGCTTTATTAAAGGAACACAGAGCCATCTGCAAAGCAGGCCGAGAGATCAATGTACACAAGAGGGGCTCCCTGACACACACAGCAACATACAAGCCTCGGCTGCTGCGATGATTCATGCCAGACTGCTAATGAATCCATTACCTTTTCCTCAATAGCTCTGGACTGGAGGGAGGAGAACCGGGCGTCCTGATGCAGCTGGGAGAGACATCCACAAGAGCTGAATAACCAGAAACCCAGATGGACTTTCATGGACTCAGCCTGTTCTTACTCCAAAGACCCAGGGGATTAGAGGCCTGTGCTCTGCAGAGTTGGGTTCAGTAGAAGAGAACCTCTGTAGCTCGGGGTTCAATTGGGGGCCCCTGGGTGCTCCCTGAGCCTGCTTGTTTCCTTGCAGATGTTTCATGACCCAACTAGGGAACTTCATCAGTGCTAGAAGGGAGGGGGTTTGTGGGGAGGGGGAGGAGAAGGAGGATTGTGGGGTCCTTGGTGCTCTCTGAGCTTGGTTGTTTTCTTGCAGATGTTTCGTGACCCAACTAGGGAACTTCATCAGTGCTAGAAGGGAGGAGGAGGAGGAGGAGGAGGAGGAGGAGGAGGAGGAGGAGGAGGAGGAGGAGGAGGAGGAGGAGGAGGAGGAGGAGGAGGAGGAGGGCGGCTGTGGAGTCCTTTGTGCTCTCTGAGCCTAGCTGTTTGCTTGCAGATGTTTCATGACCCAACTAGAGAACATCATCAGTGCTGGAAGAGTGCAGGGTTTGCTCTCTGTTTATATACAAGTGACTTGACCTGTCAGTGTTGCTGGGAGTATTTTTGGTGCTTCCTTGATTAGGCTGTTGTTTGGTGTTTTATTCTACTGTTGTAGAGTTACAGTCAGAACCTGAGGAGGAGTTCTGATCCAAAGGAGAAGGTCCTGTCCCACTGCAGAAGCTGGTCCTGGAAAAGCTGGTGTGGCCCAACCGACCATATCCACTCCTCCACTGTCCATCCTTCATTCTCCACCTACTTTCTCCCACTTGATTCGTTTAGCTTCAGAGACCATCTGGACTTCAAGCTGTGCCTCTCCTCCACCATTCCGCTCCCCTGTGAGAAGAAGACCTACCCAAAGGAGGAACCCACCCTAGTCATCAACTCTCCTGGTCCCTGCTGGTGGGCTTCCCTCCTGCACTCAGCTGCTTCTGGCTCTGTCCAGGGTCCTGATGCCACCCCATCTCCTGCATTGCCCTGCTGTTTCTCCTCTAGGGTTTTCGGCATGCCCGGTTGTGTTGTGTTGCCACTCTACAGGTCAGTTCTTCCTCTCCAAGCATCTCTTCCTCTCCTCTCACTTCTACCACACTCACAATAACGTTATTGTCACTTTGATAATACTAATTGGCATATATTAAAATGAAATTTTGTTGCATACAGCTAGCTCTCAAAGGGTCACCACCAACAATATACACTACATAAACATGACCAAAAAAAATTATGCATGTACCAACATATATTCTATGACACCGAGAAACAACACAGTCTACTTCAGATGTATACATATACTGTACATGGCAAGAAAAACGAATCTTGTGAATTACAGGAACCGGGCATGGCTAGTCTAGTGAAGTGAAGGACCAGGGGAGACAGGATAGCAGTCTTCCAATATTTGAGGGGCTGCCACAGAGAGGAGAGGGTCAAGCTGTTTTCCAAAGCACCCGAACAACAGACAAGGAATAATGGATGGAAACTGAACAAGGAGAGATTCAACCTGGAAATAAGGAGAAATTTTCTGACAGTGAGAACAATCAACCCATGGAACAGAAGTTGCCTTCGGAGGTTGTGGGAGCTTCATCACTGGAGGCTTTCAAGAAGAGACTGGATTGCCATCTGTCAGAAGTTGTGTAGTGGGGTCTCCTGGTTGGGCAGGGGGTTGGACTAGAATTATAAGGTCCCTTATAATTCTGTTAATCTGTTAACCATCTTTCTGGGCATCACCAAATGCAGTTCTTGAATGCTGAGCATCTTGCAGAAAATCCTAGAAGAAAACACACAGCTGATTTGTCAAATGACAGATCTGGTCTTTGGTTCCAGCTGTGTCCTGTTGTTGCCCCCCATGGCTCCACATGTTGAGGTCCTTCCTGAGCTCCCAGGAAGCTGGAGAGACCAAGGCTTAGAGCCGCTCTCTGTGGTCACCAGGGTCTGTACGCCACCTGCCTCGTGCTTGGCATTCACAGCAGAGAGAGAGCGAGAGAGACAATTCCGTTCTGCATCCAAACAAACCAGCTGCATATTAAAGGCGGGCAGCCTCGCTTGCAAAGCAGAGAATGTCAAGCCATTTAGAGACCTGTCACTAATGATCCTGGAAATGAGATGCCAAGGAGAACGGGAGGGCCTGTGGCTAATGAGATGACGGGGAGAGCCAGATGCTCAAGGAGAGAGGAGGGCACCCGGCTTCTCAGGGCAGCTGAGGGTTTCTCTGCAGGGATGCAATGGGTCACGATTTCCTGTGTGGTGGGGGAGAGAACAAGGAGTGGGGAGGAATCTTGGCTCAGGGGGTGAAATTTGCAGGGAAATTGGAGGCAGATTTTTTCAAAGGCCAGATCTGGCCATATACAGATCGCTTGCTTGCTTGCTTGCTTGCTTGCTCGCTTGCTTGCTTGCCTGCTTGCCTGCTTGCCTGCCTGCCTGCCTGCCTCTATCTATCTATCTATCATCTATCTATCTATCATCTATCTATCTATCTATCTATCTATCTATCTATCTATCTATCTATCTATCTATCTATCTATCTATCTATCTATCTATCTATCTATCTATCTATCTATCTATCTATCTATCTATCTATCTATCTATCTATCTATCTGGTCCTTGGTGCTCTCTGAGCTTGGCTGTTTTCTTGAAGAAGTTTTATTACCCAACTAGATAACATCATTAAGGTCTAGCACAGTTTTCCTCCTCCTCCTCCTCCTCCTCCTCCTCCTCCTCCTCCTCCTCCTCCTCCTCCTCCTCCTCCTCCTCCTCCTCCTCCTCCTCCTCCCGTTCCCTTCTAGCGCTGATAATGTTCCCTAGCTGGATAATGAAATGTTTGCAAGAAGACAACCAAACTCGGAGAGCACCGAGGTCCCCACAGTGATCCAATCGTGATCTATAAATATTCCCTTGTCTATTTTTCTCTCTGTCTGTCTGTCTGTCCAGCTTAATACTAACTAGACCAACAATCAAGCAGTAAAAACAGCCTAACCAATGACTCACCAAGACCACACCCATCAACACTGATAGGGAAGTCACTAGAACCATGATGGTGAACCTATGGCACGCGAGCTCATGTCTGGGCCCACTGGGAGTCAAGAAACAGGCTGAAACTTGAAACGGCCCATTTCTGGCCTCCAGAGGGCCTCCGGGGGGGGGGAAGGCACTTTTCGCTCTCCCCAGGCTTTTAGAAAGGCTCTGAAGCCTGGGGAGAGCAAAAAACAGGCGTGCCATCACATGCCGGGAATGGGGGATCATGTGCGCATGTGCGGGGAGGCCGCATGGAACTATGGGTGTGGGCACATGCGTGTGCGACCCCCCGCTCCCCCCTTTTGGCACGTGAACCAAAAAAGGTTCGCCATCACTGCACTAGAATATAAACAAGGAGCAAACCCCAATTCCTTCTAGCATTGAAGAGATTACCTAGTATGGTCATGAAATGTCTTCAAGAAAAAAAATTAAGCATAGAGAGCACCAAGGACGCAGAGTCCTTTTGGCCCCCCCACTCTACAAGCCCCACTCTCTCCCCATAGTCGTCTTCTTCTTCTTCTTCTTCTTCTTCTTCTTCTTCTTCTTCTTCTTCTTCTTCTTCTTCTTCTTCTTCTTCTTCTTCTTCTTCTTCTCCTCCTCCTCCTCCTCCTCCTCCTCCTCCTCCTCCTCCTCCTCCTCCTCCTCCTCCTCCTCCTCCTCCTCCTCCATGCAAACAACCAAGCTCAGAGAGCACCAAGAACTCTACATTTTAGCCCGGAGCTTCAGATATTCTTATTTACTTACTTACCTACTTTCTGTCATATCTGGCTGGGGCTTCTTAGCAGGCATCTAAAGATGAGATACCAGTAAATAGGTGGATGGACCTCAAGGGTTTCAGAGAAGCAGCTGGTAATTGGATTGTAGGAGACTACCCAGGGGTGGGTTCCTCCTGATTCAGACTGGTTCACCTGAACTGGTAGCAACCCGCTGGTGACATCACGATGATGTCACTGAACCGGATTGGTCAGTGCCGGTCCATGGGCGCTGCCATCTTTTTTTATTTTTTATTTTTAAAAAAGATTCGAATTTTTTTAAAAAAAAATTTCTTCTGAGCATGTGCAGAAGCTGAGTGGGATTCTACTGGCTCTAACGGGTTCTCTAGAACCAGTTGTTAAATTTTTAAACAGTTCGTAGAACCGGTTGTTAGAAGAAATTTCCTTTTGTTTTTTCCCACTTTACAGGGTTACTCCAGTAAGGAATTACAACATTCTGGTGTTATTTCTATAGCCTAATCTTTATTGCCCTGCTTACAGAAACTGCTTCTCCATTAACCCTTATGACATTCTCGGCAGTACGCCTAGACTTACTGTCTCTGGAGGTTTTGTTTTTTTTCTCTTTGCTGGTACCTTTTTTTTTCTTTGCTTGATTTTCTTAGAGGAGAAGGGTTGTTTTAAGCTTTTTACACTGCTGTTGGGAGGAAATACTGCCCTGTTGGAGTTCTTCCAGCACAGAGCTGCCGGAAAGAAGCTTTTAATGACAAGGAAGCAAGATGAGTGACATTCAGCAAGGCTTCTTGGCTAGCTAGAAAGATTGACATTCAAACGTGAGTTTACATACCCTTTCTGACTTTTGGTCTAAAACTGGTTTTTGGTGAAGATTAATTCTGTGCTTGGTGATGTTTAATCCTGTGTTTATTGATGGGATAATTTTCCCTATTCAGCTTTGTTTGGAAGGAAAAAATGTTAATCTCTGTTCCTGAAAATAAGCAGCTTCAGAAATCTGGCTAGTTCCTGTGTCTCTTTGTTCTGATAATTGGTTTAACAAGCAACAGCTACTATGTTTGCTCCTTTGCTCCATTCTAGTTAGGCTTATCTCAAGAGCTTTTTCTATCTGGGGAGGGGGTCTTCCTTCACTGCCTTAGTGGTTCTTGGCACTGTCCTTTTGGGGTGTACTTCCAAGAGGCAGGATGCAAGCTTGGCACTGGTTTTTTTACTGCCTTTCTGGGGGGGCATGTGCTCTTTCTTTAAACCTGGATGATTTTTTTAGGATATTTTATGAGGTGAGTGAGACCAGCTGGTATCTTTAAGTGGCGCAAATGGATCTAAGGATTGGTGTGCTCTTTCTGGAGAGCTTAAATGACCTCTCTGCTAAAGGGTTTCACTTGATGAGAAAGAGTCGGCTGCTGATAGTTATCACTGCATTTTAACTATTTTAATTCCTCGAGGTGCTCTGGCACCCTGCCTGATCTGTAACTCCGGCTTGCAGGTATTTCTAATCTGATGATTGGTATTTAGAGCATTTAGAGATTTTGTATTTTTATACAGGTAATCTTTGACTTACAACAGTTCATTTAGTGACCATTCAAAGTTACAATGGCACTGAAAAAAGTGACTTATGACCATTTTTCACACTTACGACCGTTGCAGCATCCCCATGGTCACGAGAGGCCAGGCGAGGAGAAGCGCCCCTCGACGTGAGTAACGTTGAGTTGGCCACGCCCACCCAGTCATATGACCACCTTGCCACACCGGGTGCACATAGGGACTACTCAGAGGGCTGAAAAAGTGATTTTTGACTGGTCCTCCCACTTATGACTGTCCTCACATTTTACGTTTTGCGCCCTATCTTGTCATCATGGTGAAGAGAAGCACCGCAGTTGTGAAATGAGTGACACGGTTGTTAAGAATGCTGCAACAGGCATACATGTGAGGACGGTCGTAAGTGCGAGGACTGGTCATAATTCACTTTTTTCAGCCCTCTGAGTAGTCCCTATGCACGTAGCCATGCCCACCCGGTCACATGACCAGCTGGCCATGCCCACCCGGTCACATGACCAGCTGGCCACACCCGCCCAGTCACATGACTACCAAGCCATGCCCCCAAATAAGCTACGCCCACAGAACCGGTTGTTAAAAAATTTGAATCCCACCACTGGGTTGGGCACAGATAAACCTCCAAGCGGACTCAGTGACTCTCAGAGGGAGCTCCAATGACCAGATGACTACAAGGAATATAAATCCTTCCATCCTCCACCATTCACGCAGAACCGAAGAAGCTTCTTGGATGAGAAGCGAAACGTCTTCAAGGAAAAGCAAAGTCCAGTTGCCTTTTGAAAAAGCACCTTTGGGACAACTGTGAACTGGATGACTGAGAATCTCCACAGATGTTCTTATGATTTGAAAATTAGACTCTAGCTGAGGCATCCAAGAACTCCATTTGCACTCCTGGCGGGCGTATTATTATTCCTGCTGTCTCATATTTAGCTCTCAATGAATTCCTATTGCAAAATCTTATTCCCCTTTTGTATCTGAGGATTTCATTTCTGTTAGCTAACTGCAGAACTCTGCCTTTCCCTGGGTTATATTTCATTCAGTTACTTTCAGCTCATTTCTCCGAGCGATCAAAATGGAATATCTACATTTTATTTCTGTTTTCTAAGGCATTAGCTATCCCGTCCAATGATAAATGACAAGTCACCAAACAAGAGGATTCTTTTATGAAGAAAACGATTGGAATAATGACTTTAGCAAACCTTTCGTTGTTCCTTTTATTGAACGGTATATGTGCACTTGTTATTGGGATTCAAATTAAGTATGGGAAATCATATTAACTTAATTCCCTCAACAGGACCGTTACTCTGAAGGCATTGTTGGACTGATCTTCCTGCGCATTTGCTGCCAAAATTCAGATTACCATCTGTGAATCAGGAAAGGACAAGGAGAAGAAAGAGGAGGAGGAGGAGGAGGAGGACGAGGAGGAGGAGGAGGCGGAGGAGGCGGAGGACGAGGAGGAGGAGGACTGTGAGGTCCTTGGTGCTCTGAACTTGGTTATTTTCTTGCAGACGTTTCATGACCCAACTAGGTAATATCATCAGTGCTAGAAGAGAGTGGGGTGTGCAGAGAGCAGGAGGAGGTGGAGGAGGAGAACTGTGGGGTCCTTGGTGCTCTCTGAGTTTGATTGTTTTCCTGCAGACATTTCATGACCCAACTATGCAATATCATCAGTGCTGGGAGGGATGATGATGATGATGAGCTTTGGAGTATCCAATTTACATGGAAGGGGACCTTCAAGGTCTTGTAGTCCAACCTCTGGACCAAGCAGGAAACCCTATATCCATGATGGTGAACCTATGGCACGCATACCCGAAGTGGCACACGGAGCCATGTCACCTGGCACGTGCGGCGTTGCCTGTTCCTCTTCCGGGTTCCTGGCATGCATGCGCGTGTGATGATCAGCTGGCCTTCATGCGTGCAGCAGTGCCGGAAACTGGAAGAGCTAGTCTACTGTTTTCCTGCGTGAGCTTGCGTGCCGGCCAGCTGATCATCGCACGAACATGCGTGCCAGAAACCCGGAAGACTAGCAGGCCGGCACGCATGTGCGCACCAGAAACTGGAAGCTCATTTTCAGGCGCAGGCAAATTTTCCGGGTTGCGGCCCAGACGAGCGCGCACTGTTAGCTAATTGTTTTCACCATCAGAAATTTCTCCTTAATTCTAGGTTGAATCTCTCTTTGATAAGCTTCCACCCATTACTTCTTGTCCTGCCTTCAGGTGCTTTGGGGGGTAAATTTACCCCCTCTTCTCTTCTCTTCTCTTCTCTTTTTTTCGTTAGACAAGACCTAGGTTTTTGAACCATTCTTCATATGGTTTATTCTCCAGACCTTTTATAATCTCTGTTGCTCTTCCCTGCACACTTTCTGGGGCTTCAACATCTTTTTTGTATTGTGGGAACCAGAACTGGACACAGTGTCCCAAGTGTGGCCTCACCAGGGCTGGTCTACCAAGGCTCCTAGATCCCTCTCATAGGCCCTTCTGTTCAGCCAGGTGCCACTTCTTCTCTACCTGGGCATTTGGTTTCTCCTGACTAAGTGCAGGACCTGACTTTTCTCACAATGAACGGCATCTCATTGGAAGGATCCTGACATGGCAGTGGTGGGTCTTATCTGGGATGACAATGAAGATGCGTATAGGGAAGAGGTGAAGGCTCTGGTGGACTGGTGCAATAAAAGTAACCTGGTTCTAAATGTTAATAAAACAAAGGAGATCATCACAGATTTTAGAAAGAGCTGGCATGGTCATATTGCACTCAGTATCAAGGATGCAGATGTAGAGGTGATCCACAGTATTAAGTATCTGGGGGTGCAGCTAACTAGCAATCTGACTTGGTCTCTCCACACTTCATCCTTAGTGAAGCGTGCAAACCAGTGTCTGCATTTCTTGTGTCAGATGAGGAGAGCACATCTTTCTCCTCCTATCCTGGCCACTTTTTACAGAGGCACCATGGAGAGCATTTTAACAAACACCATCCCTATTTGGTTTGGTGGCTGAAGCGCCTCAGATAGAAAGTCCCTACAGAGAGTGGTGAGGACAGCAGAGAAGATTATAAGAAGCGCTATGTGCTTAGAGCTCCAAGCATTGTTAAAGACCCCACACATCCACTTCACGGTCTGTTCCTGTTGCTCCCCTCTGGGAGAAGGTTTTGAATATTTCTAGCAGGACTTCAAGATTCTGTAACAGCTTTGTTCCCTAGGCCATCCATCTGGCAAACTTGCAAGATTCGTTTCTCTCGCCATGTACATATATACATCCGAACTAGACTGTGTTGTTTCTCCACATCATATAATATATGTGGGTACCTGCATGTTTGTTTGTTTGTTTGTTTGTTTGTTTGCTTGCTTGCTTGCTTGCTTGCTTACTTACTTACTTACTTACTTACTTACTTACTTACTTACTTACTTACTTACTTACTTACTTACTTATTTACTTATCTTGTCGTATTTATGTTTATATTAGGAGTGGAGACCCTTTGAGAGCAGCGTAATTCCATTTTAATGTATGCCGATTAGTCTACATTCAAAGTGGCAATAAAGTTATTCTAAGTCACGGTGGAGGCCCACCGTGGCCCAATTCCTGTTCTCCTCCCTTTGAGCTGTATCACCCCTGGCCCACTCCTGCTCTACTCATCTCTCACACAAAGTCTTTACAGGTACCCTGGTTTTTTTAATTATTACTTTGAGATACAGTCGATATCCATCTCCAGCGCTTGGCGAGGGTTTCTGCCATTGCCATGGTTACAGCTCTAACTCGAAGCACCACCATTTCCCCCCCTCCCTCCCTCCCCAGGGTGGGCTTCTCCTGCCATGCGCCCTGCAGTCAGGATCGCCTCCCTGTAAAAGTGGCACTAATTGAGCGTGAAATGTGATGCGTCCAAACTGTACCATATAATTTATGCGGAATTAAATAGTTCTAAGATGCTCTTTTTGTCATGTCGGGGTTTATTCTTGACCCTTCTGGCTGAGCTCCCCGAATTAGCCTGTCGATGTTAAAATCTGGAGCCTGTTTAGTGGAGGATTTGATCGTCTCTTCTTCCATTTTGACAGTGAAAAGGGAGTCAGATTATGCAAAAAACAAGAACAACCTCAAAAACCCAGGATACAGCTCATCGTCTGGGCAGACACTTTTTTAAAAACCGTGCAACCAACATTGTCCTTTCCAAGGATGTTGGGTGTGTGTGTGTGTGTGTGTGTGTGTGTGTCAAAGCACACCAGCTTGGGTCTGGTCTTCCAGGTTAATTTGCAAATTGGAACACAATTATCTATTCTCTCATCCTTCCCAAAGTGTTTCAGAGTAGGGTGGGTTTTTTTGTGTTTTTTTAAGTGCAAAAATGCATCTTCAGATGATGTGTTTTGCAAGGGGGAAAAAAGCATCTTTTAAACAGGGCTTCGGAATACATTTTCATATGGAATTGTTAAAATGGAAGATGAATGTAATAACGAAGCCAAGTGAACATATGAGGAAACACATGTGAAATGGAATATTATCAGGATTTGTTTAGACGTTTGTTTCTTATTCAATATGTTCCTCAATAACGAAGATATTTCAGTGCTTCACAGGAATCCCAGGAAGAAGAAAAAATACAGCTATGAATTCTATCATCTAGGTAAGCGACAATTAAACAAGATTTCAGATTTAATATCAGACTTGATCCAAAACAGTGCAATTTAATTTTAAGTTGTAGAAGTTCAGCACCATAAAATGCCAACAAGTTAAGTTCAGTAAACCTGGATCATTTTTATATCTAGCTAATAGGGGACCTAGGACAACTTGGTGCAGCCAACTTACCATGGCCAACTCACCACCTCCAACTCGCCACAGTCAACTTTCTGTGGCCAACTCGCTGCAGGACAAGAGTTTCACTAATATTGAAGAAATGGTGGAATAGAATCATTAAAGAAAAGATGCCGAAGGAGGGACAAAATGAAATGTGAATGACAAAAATGATTTTTTTAAAAACCACTTTAAATACTTACATTGAATTCTTGAATTGTTCTGTGGCGAGTTGCTCATGGTGAATTGGCCGTGGTGAGTTTGCCATGGTGAGTTGGCTGTGGTGAGTTGGCCATGGTGAGTTGGCTATGGTGAGTTGGCCGTGGTGAGTTGGCCATGGAGAGTTGGTCGTGGTAAGTTGGCCATGGTGAGTTGCCTTGGTGATTTGGCCGTGGTGAGTTGGCCATGGTGAGTTAGCCATGGTGAGTTGGCTATGGTGAGTTGGCCATGTCGAATTGTCTGTGGTGAGTTGGCCATGGTGAGTTGGCCATGTCGAATTGTCTGTGGTGAGTTGACCATAGTGAGTTGGCCATGGCGAGTTGGTCATGGTAAGTTGGCCATGGTGATTTGGCCATGGTGAGTTGGCCTTGGTGAGTTGGCCATGGTGAGTTGGCCATGGTGAGTTGGCTATGGTGATTTGGCCATGGTGAGTTGGTCATGGTGAGTTGCCTTGGTGAGTTGTCCCATTCTCCTAATAGGAGGTCTGGTCATGATGTCTAGAAACCTAATAGGAGGTCTGGTCATGATGTCCGATTCTCCTAATAGGAGGTCTGGTCATGATGTCTAGAAGAGGGAGAACAGATAAACATGGTAAATACCAAAGTAGGCATATTGCAGGTAAACAAGCAACAGAGGAACCAGGATGGAAGGCTAGGAGTCGTCCATTAGACCATCTGGACATACATCTCTCCTTTCCACTTTCCCCAGACTTAGATGATGGGTTTTGCAAACATTTGAGGTCCAAGAACTATTCTACTTAAGAGCTGTGCTGGCTATAAATCTGCCCTAAGCAACCTTAGAATGGTAGAATCATAGGCCTGAAAGGGACTTTAGAGGTATGCTAGTTCTTTCCCCTGCTCAAGGCAGGAGTCCCCACACTATCCTGGAGAAATGACTGTCCAATCTTTTCTTGAAAGCCTCCAGTGATGGAGCACCCACGACTCCAGGAGGCAACCTGTCCCACTGATTCATTGTTCTCACTGTCAGGAAATTCCTCCTTACTTCTAGATTGGATCTCTTATTTATGATCTTCCACCTGTTCCTTCTTGCCTTGCCCTCAGGTGCTTTGGAGAATAGCAGAATAACCGAGTTGGAAGGGACCTTGGAGGCCTTCTAGCCCAACATCCTGCTCAATGCAGGGGACTTTATAACAGTCTGGTGAAATGGTTGTCCAGTGTCTTCTTGAAAACATCCAACGATGGAGCACCCATGATTCCATTGCTTGATCGTTCTCACTGTCAGGAAATTCCTCCTTAGTCCAGGTTAGATCTGCCTCTCAGGAGCTTCCACCCATTGCTTCTTGTCCTGCCCTGTGGTGCTTTGGAGAATAAGTCAAGCCCCTCTTCTCTGTGACAGCCCCTACAGAAGTAGTAGAAGACATGTCCCCCCCCCAATCCTTCTCTTTGTTAGTCTAGACTCTAGACATACCTAGTTCCCTCAACTGTTCATCATAAGAGTCAGTCTCCAGACCCCTGACCATCTCTATTGCTTTTCTCTGCACTCTTTCTAGGGCAGGGATCCCCAAATCTGGCAACTTTAAGACTTGTGGACTTCAACTCCCAGAATTCTCCAGCCTGGCTGGACAATTCTAAGAGTTGAAGTCCACAAGTCTTAAAGTTGCCAAGTTTGAAGACCTCTGTTCTAGGGTCTCAGCCCCTTCAATGAAGACTCTCAGTTTCTCTGCTCCTTCTTCTCAAATCTCCTGATCCACAACTGGACGCATTGCTTTCTCTTACGGGTCCCCTACTGTGGGCTCCTTCCGTCTCCTTCTCTTCTCATGCTTCAACCACAACACAGCTGTAAACTTCAGTCCAAGTGTGGACCTCTTTCCCAGATTTACTTCGGACAACTTCGCCCTTGTACAATAAATATTTCTTGTCAGAATCTTGCTGAGAAAGTGAAGATCCATGGAGACCACCCTTCTGATTTTCTTTGGTTTCCCATCACAAGTTGCTCCTAATTCCCCTCTTTTCTCAGCTTTGATTAATCACCCCCAGGAATGTTGTCTCCCCAAAGACCAAGTTAAAACTCAGTTTGTCTAGGCCATTTTTCCTGCGGGTGGGACCGGGCCCAGGGTTCGTTCACCGGCGTTCCCATCTTCAGATCCCGTCAGTTACTGGAGCGGGGTGCTCCAAAACCTGGAGAAATTGTTAACATGTGTCTCCATCACCTCCCGGAGATTAGCCCCAGATGGGGAGAATGTGGGGGGGGGGAAGAAGGGGGAAAGGGGGATCCTCTTCACATCCATTTGCATTCTACGTTTGATCTAAATTTATAGCAGACGTCTTGGAAATATATGCGGCAAGGCTGGAGATAGATTTCAAACGTCACCCAAACTGGCTACTTCGTGTGTTATTTCAAATATATGGACAGGATCATTAGAGGATGGGCGCGTGTGCGCGCACACACACACACTGTCACACAAACACACAGTTTTGTGTTTCAGCATGTGGTGGTAACTTTTTCCAGCGTGTTCTTCCGGTTGTGCTTGCCCAGTGTGGGTTTTCTTGCCAAGCATCCGCTGTCTGCAATGTTTCAGCAGCTGCTGTGGGAGGGCAGGGCAGGGGGCTTTTCCATTGCTTGGAGAACAGTGTGCCCAAGGGGGCTGAGGGGTGTCTTACACGCCCAGCGTGACCACAAGACCCCCCCCAGCCCAGACCGAAGGCTCTGAGGCCAGCAAAAGAGGGTGGGAGGAGGGATGTTTTCCCTCCTTCGTTGCTTGCTGAACCCCACATGAAGGACCTGGAGCGCATGAAGGACCAGGCAGGCTGTGGGAGCATCCGCTGTTGTGGTCTGGAGTCATGCGCTCAACTTGCTAATTGGGTTTTGTCGCTAATTGGTGGCCTGCTTTTCTTTGCTCTGCTTCAAATGTGGTTCCAAAGATGGGAGGGGGCTATTTTAATGCAGCCACCCATCGTGGGGCTTCCCAGGCACCACTTCCTCATCCAGCCGTGAGAATCCTGGATTCAGAAACTATCACAGCAGCAGGGGGCTGTGTGAAACTTTATTCTTCTCCCCCCCCCTCTCTGTCTTCTTCCTTCCTTCCTTCCTTCCTTTGTTTCTTTCCCTTTCTCTCTGTTTCTCTTTCTTTTTTTCTTCTTTCTTTTTTTCTTTTTTCTTTTTTCTTTTTTCTTTTTTCTTTTTTCCTTTTTCTTTTTCCTTTTTCCTTTTTCCTTTTTCCTTTTTCCTTTTTCCTTTTTCCTTTTTTCTTTTTTCTTTTTTCTTTTTTCTTTTTTCTTTCTTTTCTTTTCTCTTTTCTCTTTTTTCTTTTTTCTTTCTCTTCTTCTCTTTTTCTCTTTTTCTCTTTCTTTTTTCTTCTCTCTCTCTCTCTCTCTCTCTCTCTCTCTCTCTCTCTCTCTCTCTCTCTCTCTCTCTCTCTCTCTCTCTCTCTCTCTCCTCCCCCCTCTCTCTCCTTATATGTGCCTCTATGTATGAGGGCTAGAATTAGAAAAGGCACTTGAGGTCCCTCAGGTACAGTTCATGTTCACTACAGGAATCAGTAGAAAATCATCTTGCTCAGTTGGGTGTCCAACCTTTGCCTGAGCTCATCCAAAATAACAGAGTAAGTTGAAGTTGGAAAGGACCTTTGAGGTCTTCTAGTCCAACCCCCCTGCTCAAGCAGGTGACCCTATACCATTTCAGACAAGTGGCTGTCTAGTGACTCTAATCTCTTCTTGAAAACCTCCAGTGATGGAACACCCACAACTTCTGGTGGCGAGCTGTTCCGCTGGTTAATTGTCCTCACCGTTAGGAAGTTTCTCCTCAATTCCAGGTTGCTTCTCTCCTTGATTAGTTCCCATCCTTTGTTTCTTGTCCTGCCTTCTGGTCGAAGAAGAAGAGCCAAGCACTTGTCTTGGTAAAACTGTCTTTATTCTCAGAAGGGTGTTTCCCCCCTCTTACATTTGGTTGGAATCCACCTTCACCAACCTTGAATTTCTTCCACGTGATTCTTCTCAAGTGCTTGGAGAAGGTTGTCATATCTTTTCTTTCTCAAAGTTAAAAAAGTTAAAGAGCACTCCTTTAAGGGCTCCTCCTGGAAGTCCTTAGTTCCTGTCCTCCAACCACCTTCCTGCCTTTCCCTGAACCAGTTTCAATTTCTCCGAATCCTTCTGGAAATGCTGAGAACTAGAAGCACATTTTAAAGCCCAATAGATCCCATTAGTCATTTAGGCTGTGAATCTGTGGGACACAGGGGCTGCATCTACTGTATGTCAGGCTCCCCAAAAATCAAGAATGACCAAAGCAGTTAGTAATTGAAGGGAATATTTGTGACTCAGAGTTTAATTGTTGGGTCTACTGCCTCCTCCTCATTCTGTATATTCTCCATTTTCTCCTCCTCCTCCTCCTCTTCTTTCTCTATCTTCTCTTCCTTCACTATCTCCTCCTCCTTCATTTTCTTCTCCTTCTCCCCTTTCTCTTTCTTCTCCTCCTCCTCCATATTCTCCTCCTCCTCCTCTATCTCCTCCTCCTCCTCTTCCTCTTCCTCCTCCATCTTCTCCTTCTCCTCTTCCTTTTACTTCTCCATATTCTTCTCTTCCTCAACCTCCTCTTCCTCCTCCTCCTCCTCCTCCTCCTCCTCATCGCTAGTAAAGAGTGGGGCTAGTAAGGAGAAAGCCATAATTTAGCCCCCAAGGCTGGGTTCACACAGGGTCCTAAGGCATTAAAAGAAAATCCCCATGGATTGCTCGCATTGTGTGAATGCACCCGCTAGGCCTCTATGGACGTCTGCCGGAGCCATAGACAGTGTGTGCAGCAGCCCTTTCTCTCCCCATTTCCAGGCGAAGCAAAACTCATGTTTAAAAATTCAGCAGCCCCTTTCCTGGCGAGGGCAGAGAGAAGGACCCCGTGCTTTAACCTTGGCTGCTGGTGCCGCTGCCATTAAAGCTACAAATCTATGGAGACTGAAAATTTCGGAGCCATATATCTTCTCACCTTGGAGGGGCTGTCAGAGCGAAGCAACTTTCCTTGGGGTTGGAGGCGAAGAGAGCCGTTCTTCCCTCCTGCTCCCCCTGGCCCCCTGGCTCCTATTTCATCTCTCGAACAATGGGAAAATTATTCTTTGTCTCTAATTCCACCGGAGGTCACTCTCTATGTCGCTTCATCTCCCCCGAGCCCATCTGAATGCAGTGGAGGTCACCAGGGGAGGCCTCCAAGGCTGGGTAAGAGCAAAGCTGCAGGCAGCAGAAGGGAGCTCACTCCATCCCTTTTGTGAGTCTCCTTCCGGCTCTGATCTGAAGCTGATCTGTTGAGAAAACCCTCCGAGAGGCATGCTCTCTGGATCAGGACTTCGCTAATGGATCGGCCTTCACCAACATCCATGAAATGCAGAACTTGCAAGGCTAGGCAAGAGCAGTCAGCTCCAGCTGTCGGGCAGGCCCTTGACTCTCTCACTGAGGGGCTCCTTGGTGCTCCCTGAGGTTGGTGGTTTTCTTGCAGACGTTTCATTACCCAACTAGGTAACATCGTCAGTGCTAGAAGGGAGGGGGGTTTGTAGAGTGGAGAACAAGGGGAGGAGGAGGTGGGGGAGGAAGAGGAGGAGAGGATGGAGGAGGAGAGGAAGAAAACTATGGATGCTCTGAGCTTGGTGGTTTTCTTGCAGATGTTTCATTACCCAACTAGGTAACATCATCAGTGCTACAAGGGAGACCAGTTTGTGGAGAGTAGTAGTAGTAGTAGTAGTAGTAGTAGTAGTAGTAGTAGTAGTAGTAGTAGTAGTAATAGTAGTAGAATTATGGGTGCTCTCTGATCTTGGTTGTTTTCTTCAAGATGATTCATCACCTATGCAATGTGATCAAGGTTGGAAGGGAGTGTGATTTATGGAGAGGAGGAAGAGGAGGAGGAGGAGGAGGAGGAGGAGGAGGAGGAAAAAGAGGATAGTGGGGTCCCTGGTAGTCGCTAAACTTAGTCATGAGATGTTGTGTCCTTTTAGCTCTTTTACTGTCTCTTTTGAATGGTGTGTAAATATTGCTTATCTCTATGTTCCTGAAGATGGCTGATTTGTCTTCTTTTCATTTGGTTTACTTGAGAGGTTGTGGAGGGATTTAGTTGATTTGTGTGCTATGGTGACTCCATGTGCTTGTAATAGTCTGTTGGTGGTTTCTGAGATGTTTTTGATGTGTGGCAATGTTTTCCTTTTCGCAGCTTGTGTTGGTTGAGCTGCAGTGGATTGAGTGGTCAACCAAAAGACCAAGCAGTCCCAGAAGAAGAAGAAAACAGGAGTCATGTACAATATATAGTGTGAGGACTGTTGCAGCTACTACTGTGTGTAAGACAGACAGGCAGAAGACTAGCAGAGAGCTTCCAGCAAGCCAGTGCAGAAAAGTACTGACAATTCTTGATCCTGGGAGATCCTGGGAGATCCTAGGAGATCCTGGAAGACCTTAGAAGATCCTGTCTTGGTAACTACATTGAAGAAAGGTTCCTGATGCAGGAGAAGAAGAAGGGGGAGATGGGTGGGGAGGAGAGGAGAAGGGAGAGGAATGCCTTCTGGAGATCACCTTCCAAATCTGAGCAGCTTGTCAAAAACAGGGGTCCCCAACCCCCATTGGTACCAGTCTATGGCATGTTAGGAACTGGGCCTCACAGCTGGAAATGGGTGGCAGGCGAATGAAACTACACATGCATGGCAGGGGTGGGTTCCAGTTTTCTTTGCTGCCAGTTTGCTCAGGGATGCACCACGGGAGTGCACGCACATTACGCATTGCTCGTGCATGCACAGTACTTTAAAAAATGCTTTTGCGCATGTGCAGAAGCTAAAAACAAGATCACGGTGCCTATGTCGCTGCTGGGAGAACTGGTTCAGGGGAGTGGCAGGCCTGGGTCGCTGGTGATTCTAGTGACCCAGGCTGCCACATTATTACCGGTTCTATAGAACCGGTCCGAACCGGGAGGAACCCACCACTGATGCATGGGATCTAGGTTGTGTGCTCTCCCCCCCCAGTTCATGAGAATATTGTCTTCCACAAAACTGGTCCCTGGTGCCAAAATGTTGGGATCCCTGGTCAAGCGAAAGAGAAGAGATGGTCCTTGGTCTAAATGGCCTTGAAGAACATTCCAGACAGAGAACGTTGATTTAGCAGATTTAGGAAGCCCAACAGGCCACTTCCCTGGGCTTGACTGCCCAGATGGCAAGGTTTGTGTTGGCCAAAGCTGGAAAACTGCCAGTCTGGCCACTGATGCCCAACCTGGACTCTGGGAGGAAGATGGGGGAGGGTGGGTTGGAATTTGAGAAAGAAAAGTGAGGGGGAGGGACGAGAAAAGTGGAATCAAATGCTGAAGACATCTTCCATTCTTCCCTGAAATTTTGAAACTCTGCCTTCCTCTTATGGATAGGAAGCTGTGAGGAAAGGCTCCTAGACAGAATAAGAACCCAGGGCTGTGGTGAAAGAAAGGGAATGAATGAAGAAAGTAAATTGTGGCATGGGGTCATTGAAGGACCACAAAGGTTGAGGGAGGGAGGGACAAAGGGAGGAAGGGAGGAAGGAAGATGAGGGAGGGGAAGGAAAAGAAAGGAAAAGAAAGAAAAAAGAAAGAATGAGGAAAAAAAGAAAGAAAGAAACAATGAGAAAGAAAGAAAGAAAGAAAGAAAGAAAGAAAGAAAGAAAGAAAGAAAGAAAGAAAGAAAGAAAGAAAGAAAGAAAGAAAGAAAGAAGGAGGGATGGAGTAAAGAAGGAAGGATGATGAGGGAGAGGAAGGAGAAGAAAGAAAGAAAGAGAGAGAGAAAGAAAGAAAGAAAGAAAGAAAGAAAGAAAGAAAGAAAGAAAGAAAGAAAGAAAGAAAGAGGAAGGGAAGGAGGGAGGGAGGAAAATGAGGAAGGGGAAGGAAGGAAGAAAGAAAGAAAAAAGAGAGGCAGGCAGGCAGGCAGGAAGAATATGAGGGAGGGGAAGGAGAAGAAAAGAAAGAAAGAAACAAAAGAAGAAAAGAAAAAAGAAAAAAAGGAAGAATAGAAGGTAGGAAGGGAAGAAAAAAATATATATGAAATCTGCATGGAGGGGATTGAACATCACTGCAGGCTTTAGAGTCCAGATTTTATTCTCTTTCCTGCAATAATGAGCGATTTCCTCCTCATTCATGCTGGCATCGGAGGCAGGCGAACCAGAGAGCTTCCCCCAAGGCTGGTCCCCAGCTGTCTCCCCTGCCAGAGTCGGCTGCTTTTGCACTTGACCTTCTGCCCTCTTCCCCAGGAAGGCTCCACCAAAGCCAGAGGGGAATGGGCTGGCCAGGGGTGAAGGTTCATGCACCATGCGCCACTCCTCACCACCGGGCCCTCTGGCCATAATGTTCTGCTGCCCTGACATGAGTACAGCCGTGTCTTCATGAAGGGCTGCCCTCCGTTCAGCCTCGGTCAACTGATGATGGGCAGGAGAAGCTGCTTCTGAGGGTGCCCACAGCAACGTCTCCTCTCACCCGGTCATGGAAGGAGCAATCGGCAAGTCCAGTTCCTGTTGCCTAAATAGGGAGGTGAACGAATGACAGGTCTTGAAATATTTCTCCTCCTCCTCCTCCATCTCCTCCTCCTCCTCTTCTTCCTCCTCCATCTCCTCCTCCTCCTCCTCTTCCTCCTCCATCTTCTTCTCCTCTTCCTCTTTCTTCTCCATATTCCCTTCCTCCTCCTCTTCCTCCTCCATCTTCTCCTTCTCTTCCTCCTCCATCTTCTCCTTCTCCTTCTCTTCCATCTTCTCCTCATCCTCCTCTTCCTCCTCCATCTTCTTCTTCTCTTCCTCTTTCTTCTCCATATTCCCCTCCTCCTCCTCCTCCCATAATTAGTTGAGCAGTTGTCATTTCCAGGCAATGTGTTTCCATTTTACCCACGCAAAGCCTTCCCAGGACCCCTTGCTCTTCCCCATCTCCTCTCCCCATCCTGCCTCTCAGTCCGATGGTTATTAGGTCCAACCTGGAAAGTGAATAATGGCCTCTGCCGACCACCAGCTTGGAGGGTGATGGAGTGTCCTTCAGGTGCACGGCGTGACCATCACTTTTTCTCCTGGCGCTCTCGGCTGCACAAACTAATCAGGCCTTGTGCCAAGTGCACTTTTGCTTGGGCTGAACCTCCCGTCTATTAATTTCACCTCCTCCAGGAAAGCTGGGAATATTTTGCTGGCTCAGGGTTTGTTCCTCAGGTCTGGAGAAGACAATGAGACCTTCTGCCTCACATGCCCCATTGATTGGGAGGGATGGCCGGAAGTTGAGTCACGGCAAACTGGACTTCCTTTCTGCTTGGTTTGAAATGTTTCACTGCTTATCCAAGTCGCTTCTTTAATCTGAGCAAGTTGGTCAGGGGGGATCCCATATGTGTCCTCTTAGACAGGGGTCTCCAACCTTGGCAACTGTTAAGGAGTTATCAGGGACATGCACGAAGAAACGGGGTATTTCAACTTGGTAACCAGTGGATAGGAGTAATGATCCAGTCACAAACAGATTTGTTAAAGTGTATAAAATAGTTTGCTTTTTTATAAATAGCACAGTCCAATTCAACAGTCCAGGTCATACACGTTCAGTCAGTCAATATCAAGAAGTACAATAATCTTCTTACCAGCCTGTCTTTGTCTTAAACATCAAACAAAGACATTACAGCTTACAAACACTTCAATACTATCAGAAAGTAACAGAGCTTCACACAGAGCTCACTATCAGACACAAAGTCAATCATGAATGAATCAGCAGAGAGAATGAACCTGAAACCACAATCTCTAGCTCCCTCTTATGGCAATCTTGAAACACTACAGCCAATCAGAATACTGCAATACATTTAAAGTTGTAGTACTTAAATATATACAAACATAGATTGGTGGCTTGTTTATATGTTAACAACCCAACCGTTTGGACATAGTCCTAACAGCAACTTTAAGACTTTTGGACTTCAACTCCCAGAATTCCTCAGCCAGCAAAGGGAGTAGAAGTCCAAAAGTCTTAAAGTTGCCAAGGTTGGAGATCCCTGCTCTAGGATGGTTTCATTTCTCCCCTAATCTGGAGAGGCTCCATAGGTGAGTAGGCACAGAGAGTCATTAAGGGTCCTTACTCCCAAATTGAACACATTCAAAACCGTAGAAATGGTGGTAGACTTTAGAAGAAACCCTCCCATCCTACCACCTCTTACAATACTAGACAACACAGTATCAACAGTAGAGACCTTCAAATTTCTAGGTTCCATCATATCGCAAGATCTAAAATGGTCACCTAACATCAAAAACGTCATCAAAAAAGCACAACAAAGAATGTTCTTTCTGCGCCAACTCAGGAAACTCAAACTTCCCAAGGAGCTGCTGATACAGTTCTACAGAGGAATTATTGAGTCTGTCATCTGCACCTCTATAACTGTCTGGTTCGGTTCTGCAACCCAACAAGACAGACACAGACTTCAGAGGATAATCAGAACTGCAGAAAAAACAATTACTGCCAACCTGCCTTCCATTGAGGACCTGTATACTGCACGAGTCAAAAAGAGGGCCGTGAAAATATTTACTGACCCCTCGCATCCTGGACACAAATTGTCTCAACTCCTACCCTCAAAACGTCGCTATAGAGCACTGCACACCAAGACAACTAGACACAAGAACAGTTTTTTCCCCAGAACGCCATCACTCTGCTAAACAAATAATTCCCTCACCACTGTCAAACTATTCACAAAGGCTGCATTACTATTACTATTAGCTTTTCTCATCATTCCTATCACCCATCTCCTCCCACTTATGACTGTATGACTGTAACTTGTTGCTTGTATCCTTATGATTTATTTTCATATTGATTGTTTCCTGATTACTTACTTGAACCCTATGACAACCATTCTTGACAAATGTATCTTTTCTTTTATGTACACTGAGAGCATATGCACCAAAGACAAATTCCTTGTGTGTCCAATCACACTTGGCCAATAAAGAATTCTATTCTATTCTATTCTATTCTCTTAGGTGGGCCGATAAGTGTGATCTCCCTGGTAAACCTTTGCAGTGGTCCTGATCTTCCTGGGAACTCATGCAAGAGCAGCACGAAAAAATGAGGGACAGGTTGTGTCTCCGGACTCTACCAACGTTGGAGGAAGAACTTTCTACTTTGGCATAAATGGATTTCTTCAGTGAGGGTGTTCTCTTGGTTGGTTGGTTGGTTGGTTGGTTGGTTGGTTGGTTGGTTGGTTGGTTGGTTGGTTGCTTTCTTGCACCTACCCAACTAGGTGACATTATCAGTGCTAGAAGGGAGAGGAGGAGGAGGAGAAGTGTGGGGTTCCTGTGCTCTCTGTTTTCTTGTAGACATTTCATTACCCAACTAGGTGATATCATCAGTGCTAGAAGGGAATGGGGTTTGTGGAGAGGAGGAGGAGGGAGAGGAGGGGGAGGAAGAGGGGGAGTAGTAGTAGTAAGAGGAGGAGGAGGAAGAGGAGGGGGAGGAAGAGGGGGAGGAGTAGTAGTAAGAGGAGGAGGAGGAGGAAGAGGAGGAGGAAGAGGAGGGGGAGGAAGAGGAAGAGGAGACCACCATGGTCTTTGGTGCTCTCTGACTTTGGTTGTTTGCAGACATTCCATTACCCAAACTCTGTAACATCATCAATGCTAGTAACCTCACTAGCACTGATGATGTTACCTAGTTTGGGTTCTGGATCATCTGCAAGGAAACAGCCAAGCTCAGAGAGCACCAAGGACTCTCATTTCAACCCCAAACTTCAAATATTCGGCTTTATTGGAACTCTTCACTCCTCTCTCAAACCATCTATCTTCCCTGTCCAAGATGGTCCTCAAAAGAGTGTCCTTTTAAGTGAAGGTTTACCGCTGATTCTGGTGCTGCGGTGTTACTTCTCCTGTGCTCTCCTCTTCATTCATATATTGGGAAGGATGGTTCAGCCTTTGCTGAACTATTAGGAGCCTGGAGGCCTGGAGGCTAAAACATACGAGGAACGGTTGCAGGAACTGGGTATGTCTAGTTTAATGAAAAGAAGGACCAGGGGAGACATGATTGCAGTGTTCCAATATCTCAGGGGTTGCCACAAAGAAGAGGGAGTGAAGCTATTCTCCAAAGCACCTGAGGGTAGAACAAGAAGCAATGGGTGGAAACTAAACTGGATGCAGTACTCTAGTTGTGGTCTATAAAGCCTTGGTCAGACCACACCTAGAGTACTGCATCCAGTTCTGGTCACCACACTACAAAAAACACATTGAAGAGAAAGTGCAGAAGAGAGCAACAAAGATGATTAGGGGACTGGAAACTAAAACATACAAAGAGCGGTTGCAGGAACTGGGCATGGCCAGTCTGGCGAAGAGAAGGACCAGGGGTGACATGATAGCAGTGTTCCAGTATTTGAGGGGCTGCCACAGAGAGGAGGGAGGCAGGCTGTTTTCCAAAGCACCAGAAGGCCAGACAAGGAACAATGGATGGAAGCTGACCAAGGAGAGATTCAGCCTGGAAGTGAGGAGAAACTTTCTGACGGTGAGAACGATCAACCAGTGGAACAGCTTGCCAGCGGAGGTTGTGAGAGCCCCAACACTTGCGACCTTCAAGGAGAGACTGGACTGCCATCTGTCTCAAATGGTGTAGGGACTCCTGCTTGAGCAGGGGGTTGGACTAGATGACCTACAAGGTCCCTTCCAACTCTAACAATAATCTAATCTAATCTAAACAAGGAGAGAAGCAATTTAGAACTAAGGAGAAATTTCCTGACAGTGAGAACAATTAATCCATGGAACGACTTGCCTCCAGAAGTTGCGAATGCTCCAACACTGGAAGTTTTAAAGAAGATGTTGGATAACCATCTGTCTGAAGCGGTGTAGGGTTTCCTGCCTAGGCAGGGGGTTGGACTAGAAGACCTCCAAGGTCCCTTCCAACTCTGTCATTCAGTTATTCTGTCTATCAGCAGAGGACTTTCCTGAGACGAGATCGGCATTCCAAACTGGGGTGCCCAACCGAGAACAGCCTTAGCAAAACAAAAAGAAGCAAGAGGGGGGTCTCCTTTTGTGGCTCTCCAGAAAGCAGCCAACTGTGTTGGTCCACCACAAAAGACACCGTCAACTCACACATTTGTCGTGGCCTGCCTTCCTTGGCCCACAATCCGCTCCATCAGATGTTCAGCTAAAGGCAGCCAACAAAAGACTCCGGGGAGATTCGATTTGAGATGCCACAAGACTCCCCTTCACGAGAAACCATTTGCATTCAGTTCTTCTTCACCCGACTCCAATGCTGTTAGCGACATGTGCAGGGGTGGGATGGATGTGTGTGTGTGTGTGTGTGTGTGTCTGTGTGTGTGTGTGTGTGTGTGTGTGTGTGTGTGTGTAAATGGCTGGAGTGGGAGGCTTGTGTTATTCTCACCACGATGCTTGCGAAATTAAAGACAGGGCTGGTTGTCTTTTTCCTTTGCAGCCATCTGTGTCTGCTTTCATAGGAAAGAGTCGCGGAGCCAAAAACCTGCTGTTCGCTCTCAGGATTCGGTTCACAAGTAACCGCTGATGGACTAAATTCCACGTAAAAAAAAGTCATAACCATTTAATATTGATAAAGTCCTGAAATGTAAATGTTCAAAGCAAGGCAGGAGGGACATGGGGGAGGAACAGAGCAATGGCTTCCAAAATAAATAGCAAACACCAGAGTGGAAAAAGAGAGGCTTTCTACAGCCCTCAAGCTTGCAGGATGGAAAAAACCACACAAACCAGAGAGGTCCTGGCATTTAGGAAAGTAGGACCTTTCGGTTAGATGCTACTTGAGTCCTGACTAGCTTTTGTCTTCCTCCATTTTATCACCATTGTTTAATCAAACTGGGTGGTCTTTGGTTTGGTTGTTTTCTTGCAGACATTTCATGACTCAACTATGTAATATCATCAGTATGAGTGAGTGTGGAGTTTGCACCCTTTTTCAATGGAGTTGGGAGTGGTTTTCCCCCCCTTGGTATCTCCTTGATCAAGATATTGTTTTCTGCTTGATTGTTTGTCTGGTGTTAATCTCTGCTTATCTGGGTTTCTCCTTCTGTGGTTGTTTTCTTGCAGACATTTCATTACCCAACTAGGTAACACCATCAGTAAAGGAGAAGGGGGGGAGGAGGAGGAGGAGGAGGAGAAGAAGGGAAGAGGAAGGACAAGGGAAAGGGAAATGGAGAAGGGAAGGGAAGGAGAAGGGGAGGACAGTGGGGTCTTTGGTGATCTCTAAGTTTGGATTTCTTGCAGATATTACATGACCCAACTAGGTAACATTATCAGTGCTAAAAGGGAGTGGGGTTTGCTCTCAATTTATATTCTAGTGTCTTGCCGTGTCAGTGTTGGTAGGAGTGCTGTTTTCTTCTTGGTGGTTTCTTGATTAGGCTGTTTGTCTGAGTTGGTAGTTCCTTGATTGGGTTGTTGTTTACTGTTGGATTGATGGTGTAGTATCAATCCTGGTGTTAATCTCTTCTTATCTGAGTGTTGATTGCCGGTGAGCTGGTGTTTTTGTGTCTTCTTCTTTCTTGATTGTCTCTTTTGAATGGTATGTTGATGTTGTTTATCTCTATGTGCCTGTTGATTGCTGATTTGTCTGAGTGCTGGGCTTCCAGGAATTCTCCAGCATTTTAGGATTTAGTTTGGTCTGGGATGCTCACAAGTTTCCCAGTTGAAACTATGGTGAGCTCTGTCCAGCTGATGCAAAATGAAGGACTTTCTATCCTGTCTCCTGTTAGTTGGTGTCCATGGATGTGCTCTGCTAGTCTTCTGTCTATCTGTCCTACATAGTGACTGATACAGTTCTTAAACTATGTGTTGTAAATGTCTCCTATTTTTTTCTTCTTCTGGGGCTGCTGTGTCAGTTTTTGGTTTTCTTGGGATATCAAACAACATTGCATTTTCAAGCAGAATGTGATAGATCAGCCTGGGATTATTGAATTCTGGTCTGCTGGAGAAGTAGCAAGGTGAAATGAGGAATGACAAGTGGCAACTTTTTGTGACATTCATATTGACAAGTTGTAAAGGGTGGTTTGATGGCATGACAAGAAGGTAGGTCCACAGTGGTTGACTGCACTCTAAGAGTCAACATTGCTCGCTCTACGATAATGGAGAGCCATTAAAACAGAATCAGAATAGAGCTGGAAGGGACCTTGGAGGTCTTGTAGTCCAACCCCCTTCTCAAGCAGGAGATCCTGTACCATTTCACACAAGGAAAGATCAGTTGCATTGGCTGGCGATTGCCAGTAGAGTCCTTCAGGAATCTGTCCTGAAGTCGGTATTATTCAACATGTTTACCAGTAACATAGATAATGGGAGTTGATGGGTTGCTTCTCATAGTTGTGGATGACGCAAAACTGGGAGATCTAGCCAACACCCAAGATGACACAATGAGAAGAAAGTCTAAGTTGGGCAGGTTGGAAGACTGAGTGGGAAAGATCAAGAGCTTTTTGAAAAGCTTTTTGAATAGAACATATCACATTTAGGAAGGAAAAATGTAGGAACACACATACAATATGTGGGATTCCTGGCTGAGAAATGCTACATTTGAGAAGAATTTGAATGTGGTCATTGACAAAAGACATCAGTCAACATGCGAGCCAGCAGTTAGAAAGGGTAATGCAATAGCAATAGCACTTAGACTTATATACCGCTTCATAGTGTTTTACAGCCCTCTCTAAGCGGTTTACAGAGTTCAGCATATTGCCCCCAACAATCTGGGTTCTCGTTTTACCCACCTCGGAAGGATGGAAGGCTGAGTCAACCTTGAGCCGGTGAGATTTGAACAGCTGAACTGCTGAACTAGCAGTAGCCTGCAGTGCTGCATTTAACCACTGCACCAACTCGGTTCCTGGGTTACATTAGAGGATCCATATTAAAGATACATGTGGTCATTATTCTTCTTTATTTGTGCTGGTGAGACCACACCTGGAGTACTCTCTATGATCTTGGCCACCAAATTTCTAGAAGAATGTTGATGGGCTTGAGAAGGTTCAGAAGAGAGGGACACAGATGATGAAGAACCATGAGGACATACCCTTACGACTTGGTCTTTCAACCTTAGCAAGTTTAAGAGTCTGGACTTTAACTCCCAGAATTGCTGGCTGAGGAGTTCTGGGAGTCGATGTCCACATATTTTGAAGTTGCCAAGCTTGTCCTATGAGATGTTTCCTCTGAGAAAAGAAGGCAGGATACAGGTCTTCAGGTAACTAAAGAGAAGCTGCAGACAAGATATTCATGAATGGTCTTCCATGGCTACAGAAAGTAACTCCAGAAACAACCAGGATGCATTGACCCTAGATTTCATTTAAGGAGGAGATTCCTGACCATGGGAGAGTCTCCTTTTGGAGATTATGGGTTCTCCATCTTTAGAAATGTTTAAGAAAACGCTGGACAGCCAACTTTGGGTGATGATTTAAGTGGTTGCAGAAGGTTGGATGAAGGTCTTCGCCAGCTCCACCATGATTCTATGAGAAGAGCGAATAACTCAGAGCAGACGGATTTCCCCCTGTGGTTATTTATTACACCAAATAGCAAAACCAGTCGATCCACTTGGCCACAATGGGATTGTAGCAAAAATGAACTCCTGGGAAAAATATAGAAGCTGCATTTGTTGATTAAGTGCCTTGCAAAACAACAACAACAACAACCCTAGTCTTCTTCCCAAAAAACATCCCTGGGACAACTTAAGCATAGATGCTTTTTAAAAGAGCAATTCTACCTGCAAATGTACCTGACACTTAAGAAAAAAGAGATGGGGAGGAAAGAAGGAAATAAATTGGTCTGCATTTCATTATTAAAGCTCCGCCGTTGCTCTTGTTCAAGAACAATAGGAACGTCTCGGAAAAGACATGTTCCTGTTAGGAGATCAGAGCCTGCTCCGAATTTCTACTGCATGTCTCCTTGTCTGTTTTTGCTAAAGACGTTTCTGGCTGTTTTTTCTTCCATTTGTTTTCCAGCTGCCAAAATCTATATTCCGAGTCGGTTGAAAAATGACTAATAGCTCACCGCAAATAAATAGATGGAGAAAATGTGGACCTGGAAGCTTGGATAGAAACGGACTCCACTGTTGTACGGGGTGATTCTGTTTCTCTATTTATTTTCACACCGCGGTGCTCCATCCGTGATAGCCTCTCTCTTACGGGGCATGAATTTTAAAAGATCTGTTGGGGTTAATGTGATGATCTCGCTCATGCCACGACCCACAGATTTCATGTCAGTTCATGGATGGATGCATCTCTCTTCTTACCCAGTCGATATTTCTATTGTCATTATTTTTCTGTCCTTATGCCTCGCCTTTGAGCTGCATAATTTCGGGTTATCTATCCCTTAATTGCAGCTTGACTTTGAGATGAGGAAAATCCACTGGACGGATATCAGGTTGAGAATGAGCTCAACTTTTGAGCTGCCAAGTTGCACACTCAGTGCTTCGTCCGCTGAAGATTGGTGGTTCAGTCCCACCAGAAGTTGGGGGGAGCTGTGGTCAGGGTCTGGAGAACCCTCAACTGGTAGAGAGCTCCTCTGATGCCCAGGATAGATAGATCATAGAGTCCTCGGGCTGGAAGGGACTTTGGAGGTCTTCTAGTCCAACCCCTGCTCAAGGCAGGAGACCTTAGACCATCCCAGACAAATGGCTGTCCAGTCTCTTTTTGAAAACCATCATTGATAGAGCATCCACAACTTCTGGAGGGGAGCTGCTGCATTGATTAATTGTTCAACCTGTCAGGAAATTTTTCTTTAATTCTAGGTTGCTTCTCTCCTTGATTAGTTTCCATCCATTGCTTCTTGTCCTGCCTTAAGGTGCTTTGGAAAATAGTTTGACTCCCTCTTCTTTGTGGCAGCCCCTGAGATATTGGAACACTGGCTATCATGTTACCCCTAGTCCTTCTTTTCATTAAACAAGACATACCCAGTTCCTGCAACCGTTCTTCATATCTTTTAGCCTCCAGTCCCCTAATCATCTTTGTTGCTCTTCTCTGCATTCTTTCCAGAGTCTCAACATTTTTTTTTACATTGTGCCGACCAAAATTGAATGCAGTATTCCAAGTGTGGCCTTACTAAGGCATTATAAAGTTGTATTAACACTTTACGTGATCTTGATTCTATCCCTCTGTTGATGCTGCCTAGAATTGTGTTGGCTTTTCTGGCAGCTGCTGCACACTGCTGGCTCAGATTTAAGTGACTGTCTCCTAGGACTCCAAGATCCCTCTCACAGTTACTGCTGTTGAGCCAGGTACTACCTATTCCATACCTGTACATTTGTTTTTTTTCTTGCCTAGATGTAGAACACCTGAAGGCAGGACAAGAAGCAACAGATGGAAACTCATCAAGGTGAAAAGCTACCTGGAACTAAGGAGGAATTTCCTGACAGTGGGAACAATTAATCAGTGGAAGAACTTCCCTTCACTAGAGGTTTTTAAGAAGAGACTAGACACCCACCTATCTGAAATGGTATAGAATCTCCTGCTTGAGCAGGGGGCTGGACTAGAAGACCTCCAAGGTCCCTTCTAATGTCAGGGTTCTGAGTAATGCATCCGCCAAATGCAGAACTCCAAGGCAGGTAGATTCCTCAAACAACATGTTTATTGGATACATCATATCGGCACAGCTAACGAAAACCAGCTCCAGATTACCTTCGGGACTGCATCCTGCCGCATACCTCCCTACGACCGGTTAGGGCCCACAGAGTCGGCCTCCTCCAGGTCCCGTCGACCAAACAATGTCGGCTGGTGGGACCGAGGGGGAGGGCCTTCTCTGTGGGAGCTCCCTCCCTGTGAAACCAGCTTCCCCCGGAGATCAGGACCATCCCCACCCTACTGGCCTTCCAGAAAGCAATAAAAACTTGGCTTTTCCGGCAGGCGGGGTGAAAATGAGACCAACTAGATTAAATATGGGTCTCCCCTCCCTTGCTTGTAAATATAAGATATTCTTTTTAACTTTTGTATTTTTTAATCATTGCATTTTATATTTGTAATGGAATCTAACATGTTGTGAGCCGCCCAGAGTCCCCAGGGAGTTGGGCGGCATAGAAATCCATTAAATTAAATTAAATTAAATTAAAAGTTCCCGCGGGTTTTCCCCTAATTTAAAGCACAATTATTTCCCTCCCCAGGGGTCACCGGTTACATTGTCCAATGAAAGCAGCTGGGAGGCTGTTTGGTCACCTTTCTCCTCCTTCACTTGCCACCTGTTGGGATGACCTTGGTTCCCACAAGAAAACCTTTTTGTTTTGACTGGCAGCCAGTGTATCTACTCCCCCCTCCCTTCCCACTTTCAAAGTTTGTGGCAACTATGAGGCAGGAAAAGATGGCTTCAGCCAGGTTCGCTTTAGAGTTGACCTTCAGCTCTATCCTGATTAAAATATGTCAAGTGCATTTCAATGCACATCAAGCTTCTTCCCCTAAACTGACTGCCACGGTGTGTGCGCCCACAGGTGGGGATCTGGGTCACAGACAGTGGCCCTGATGGGGGATGGAGACCTGTAATCAACAGGCAATGGACCTGGGGAGACAGCCTGTTCTCCAAACAGCCAGGTAGGCAAGGCTTGGCTAAGGCTCTTCAGGAAGATTCTGTTTTATTTATTTTATTTATTTATTTTGTCAAACATGTATAGTAGTAATTTGTATAAACATAAGTAAAAAGTAACGATAAAAGAGGACAATCGGACAGTAGGACAGGGACGGTAGGCACGCTGGTGCGCTTATGCACGCCCCTTACAGACCTCTTAGAAACGAGGAGAGGTCGACTGTAGTCAGTCTAAGTTCACCTTCTTCTCCTCGTCTCCTGTTTTGCAGTGGTCTCACAACTCCCACAATTTCAGCCCAGCTGGGGGCTTGCTGCAGGGTCTCTAAAAGGTTTGGCATGCAGGAAAAGCAGCCAGACCTGTTTTCGTTTCCCTTCTTCTTCTTCCCCCCCCCCCCAAAAAAAGAGGTAGAGAACAGAAAGCAGCCCCCTGCCGAGATATCACTGGGTCTTCAGAAGCTGAGAAGAGAAGGGGGGGGGGGAGTCATGGAAAGAGGAGGAAGAACATTCAAACTGCCTCCCTCTCCCCCTGCCAGGAGCAAAATTACAGGGGAGGGGAAGTGAGCCCACCAAAGGCATTTCGTTTATGGAGATGAGACTGTAAATCAGGAGCAACTGGAGTCCCCCTCCCCCACGCTGCAAATAGTTATCTGGACTCCTCTGAGAAGAGCCCTTAGCTGCCTCCTGTCCTCATCAAAGGGACTCTCCTGCAACAGATCTCGAACATAGAATAACAAGTTTGGAACGGACCTTGGAGGTCTTCTAGTCCAACCCGCTGCTTAAGCAAGAGACCCTATACATTTCTGACAAGTGGCCATCCAGTCTGTTCTTTAAAACCTCCAGTTATGGAGCACCCACAACTTCTGGATGCAAGCTGCTCCAGATGGGACCTTGGAGGTCTTCTAGTCCAACCCCCTGTTTAGGCAGGAAACCATACACCACTTCAGACAAATGGTTGTCCAACATCTTCTTAAAAACTTCCAGTGTTGGAGCATTCATAACTTCTGGAGGCAAGCTGTTCCACGGATTAATTATTCTAACTGTCAGGAAATTCCTCCTTAGTTCTAAGTTGCTTCTCTCCTTGTTTAGTTTCCACCCATTGCTTCTTGTTCTACCCTCAGGTGCTTTGCAGAATAGCTTGACCCCCAAATTTTCTTTGTGGCAACCCCTGAGATATTGGAAGACTGCTATCATGTCTCCCCTAGTCCTTCTTTTCATTAAACTAGACATTCCCAGTTCCTGCAACTGTTCTTCATACGTTTTAGCCTCCAGTCCCCTAATCCTCTTTGTTGCTCTTCTCTGCGCTCTTTCTAGAGTCTCAACATCCTTTTTACATCGTGGCGACCAAAACTGAATGCATTTTCCCTTCTGCGCGTCTTTCCCATTTCCATCATTCTTGTTAGAAAAAGAACAGGGGAAACTCGGGCAGAAGGAAGCTGAGAACAAATAGCCACGCTGTGTCCTAATAATATAACTTTTGCTTATGCTCCAGAAGTAAATCCCAATCCCAAATCACAGCTAGGCAATTCTAGGGCAGGACCATGTAGGGTCATTTTGAACAAAAATTGCTTTCAATTTTTTTTTATTTCCAGTGGAAAAGAAGCGCTCAATGGAAGTTTCTCCGGGATGGAGAAGCAGGAGGAGAGATACATGCCTGCTTTGATCTTTATTGTGTTGCGATCCCTTCTTCATTTTGCAGTTGTACTTTAATTACATCCTGAAATAAGTCTTAATGAGGCAAAACCTCACCAGGGTGATTTACTGGCCAGGCAATGAGATGGGGGGGGGAGCGTTTACTCTTTCAATGTTTGAGGGGCTGCCACAAAGAAGAGGGGGGTCAACCTATTCTCCAAAGCACCTGAAGGCAGGACAAGAAACCTAGCACATAGAGTCTCCTGCTGGAGCAGAGGGTTAGACTAGAAGACCTCCAAGGTCCCTTCCAACTCTGTTGCTCTGTTACTCTGTCAATTACCATTGGAATGACTTGCTTCCAGAAGTTGTGGATGCTCCATCACTGGAGGTTTTTAAGAAGAGATTGGACAACCATTTGTCTGCAATGGTATAGGGTTTCCTATCTCAGCAGGGGGTTGGACTAGAAGACCTCCAAGGTCCCTTCGAATAACTCTGTTATTCTCTTATACCCCCCCCCCCCAAAAAAAGAGGTAGAGAACAGAGCAGAAGACCTGGTCATCTTCCAACTACAAAGTAAGGGATTTCTTTTAAAAGTGAAATGTTAAGGCACTTAACTTAAAGCAGCTATTTGTCTGAAATGGTGTAAGGTCCCCTGCTTGAGCAGAAGGTTGGACTAGAAGACCTCTAAGGTTCCTTCCAACTCTGTTATTCTCTGTTAATTAACCATTGGAATGACTTGCCTCCAGAAGTTGTGGGTGCCCCATCACTGGAGGGTTTTAAGAAGAGATTGGACAACCATTTGTCTGCAATGGTGTAGTGACCTGTACTTCAGCAAGGGATTGGACTAGAAGACCTCCATGGTCCCTTCCAGCTATTGAGTATATTCTCTTATACCCAAAAACAGAGAGGTAGAGAACAGAGCAGAAGACTTGGTCATCTTCCAACTACAAGGTAAGAGATTTGTTTTTTAAATGAAACGTTAAGGCAATTAACTTAAAGCAGCTATTTGTCTGAAATGGTGCAGGGTTTCCCACTTGAGCAGAAGGTTGGACAAAAGACCTCCAAGGTCCCTTCCAGCTCTGTTATTCTCGTATTCTGCCATTCTTTCACACTTTCTGAAGGAAGTAGACAAATGGAAAATCCCTTTCATTAGGGGAAAAATGTTCAGAAAATGAAAGATTTTGGCACGGTTCTCGTTCCTCCTCAGTTAATAGATGTTTGCAAAAATTGGAAGTTCTCCCAGCCGCTCAGAGGCTGCTACCTGCTCTCCACGTTCCTTTTGTTTTTCATTGCGAAATCAAAGGATTTTTTCTCTCTGAAGTGATTTGGAGGAACATTTGATCCATTCAGCCGGCTCTTTTCTGCGCTGACCTTCCCGTCATTCAAAACGAAGCGGTTTTATAAAAACATCTTGAATCGAGGTTTCCATCCAAAAGGATATTTGTAGCTGAAAGCAGGAGAGAGTTTCTTTTCGGGATGAAAGCTCTGCTATCTCTATTGTCCACTCCGGGAATAGAAGGCTTAAATTTCTTCTTGGCACAAACATTTGGTTTTATAAATAGACCCAGAACTGGAGGCTGAGGAGTTAGGCTGCCAGCGGGGAGGAGGAGAGGGGAGAGGGGAGAGGGGAGAGCTAAACCACCTCACACTTTTAAGCCGAAGCTAGGATTCCTCTCCCCATGGACTGGATAGGAGAAGGTAATTCAATTCTGCTCCTTCAGAACATAGACTCCTAGGTCTGGAAGGGGCCCTCGAGGTCTTCTAGTCCAACCCCCTGCCCAAGGCAGGAATCCTTAGTCCACCCTGGACAAATGGCTGTCCAACCTTTTTCTGAAAATCTAAAAATAGATAGATAGATAGATAGATAGATAGATAGATAGATAGATAGATAGATAGATAGATAGATAGATAGATAGATAGATAGATAAAGATAGATGTAGATAGATAGATGATAGATAGATAGATAGATAGATAGATAGATAGATAGATAGATAGATAGATAGATAGATAGATAGATAGATAGATGATAAACAGAGATAAACAGAGAGATAGAGAGATAAGCTAGATAAATGACAGACATAGATGACAGACTAGATAGATATAGATGGATCAATAGGTAGGTAGATAGGTAGATAGGTAGATAGAGCTAGAGAGATAGATAAAGATAAAGATAGATAGAGATAAACAGATGGAGAGACAGCTATAGTAGATAGAGGGATAAGATAGAAGGATAGACAGACAGAAAGGTAGGTAGACAGATGATAGATAGATAGATAGATAGATAGATAGATAGATAGATAGATAGATAGATAGATAGATAGATAGATAGATAGATAGATAGATAGATAGATAGATAGATGATAAACAGAGATAAACAGAGAGATAGAGAGATAAGCTAGATAAATGACAGACATAGATGACAGACTAGATAGATATAGATGGATCAATAGATAGGTAGATAGGTAGATAGGTAGATAGAGCTAGAGAGATAGATAAAGATAAAGATAGAGATAAACAGATGGAGAGACAGCTATAGTAGATAGAGGGATAAGATAGAAGGATAGACAGACAGAAAGGTAGGTAGACAGATGATAGATAGATAGATAGATAGATAGATAGATAGATAGATAGATAGATAGATAGATAGATGATAGATAGATAGATAGATAGATAGATAGATAGATAGATAGATAGATAGATAGATAAAGATAAACAGAGAGATAGAGAGATAAGCTAGATAAATGACAGACATAGATGACAGACTAGATAGATATAGATGGATCAATAGGTAGGTAGATAGGTAGATAGGTAGATAGAGCTAGAGAGATAGATAAAGATAAAGATAGATAGAGATAAACAGATGGAGAGACAGCTATAGTAGATAGAGGGATAAGATAGAAGGATAGACAGACAGAAAGGTAGGTAGACAGATGATAGATAGATAGATAGATAGATAGATAGATAGATAGATAGATAGATAGATAGATAGATAGATAGATAGATAAAGATAAACAGAGAGATAGAGAGATAAGCTAGATAAATCACAGACATAGATGACAGACTAGATAGATATAGATGGATCAATAGGTAGGTAGATAGGTAGATAGGTAGATAGATAGAGCTAGAGAGATAGATAAAGATAAAGATAGATAGAGATAAACAGATGGAGAGACAGCTATAGTAGATAGAGGGATAAGATAGAAGGATAGACAGACAGAAAGGTAGGTAGACAGATGATAGATAGATAGATAGATAGATAGATAGATAGATAGATAGATAGATAGATAGATAGATAGATAGATAGATAGATGATAAACAGAGATAAACAGAGAGATAGAGAGATAAGCTAGATAAATGACAGACATAGATGACAGACTAGATAGATATAGATGGATCAATAGATAGGTAGATAGGTAGATAGGTAGATTGAGCTAGAGAGATAGATAAAGATAAAGATAGATAGAGATAAACAGATGGAGAGACAGCTATAGTAGATAGAGGGATAAGATAGAAGGATAGACAGACAGAAAGGTAGGTAGACAGATGATAGATAGATAGATAGATAGATAGATAGATAGATAGATAGATAGATAGATAGATAGATAGATAGATAGATGATAGATAGATAGATAGATAGATAGACAGATAGATAGATAGATAAAGATAAACAGAGAGATAGAGAGATAAGCTAGATAAATTGACAGACATAGATGACAGACTAGATAGATATAGATGGATCAATAGGTAGGTAGATAGGTAGATAGGTAGATAGGTAGATAGAGCTAGAGAGATAGATAAAGATAAAGATAGATAGAGATAAACAGATGGAGAGACAGCTATAGTAGATAGAGGGATAAGATAGAAGGATAGACAGACAGAAAGGTAGGTAGACAGATGATAGATAGATAGATAGATAGATAGATAGATAGATAGATAGATAGATGATAGATAGATAGATAGATAGATAGATAGATAGATAGATAGATTGATAGATAGATAGATAGATAGATAGATAGATAGATAGATAGATAGATGATAGATAGATAGATAGATAGATAGATAGATAGATAGATAGATGATAGATAGATAGATAGATAGATAGATAGATAGATGATAGATAGATAGATAGATAGATAGATAGATAGATAGATGATAATGATGATGATAGATAGATAGATAGATAGATAGATAGATAGATAGATAGATAGATAGATAGATAAAGATAAACAGAGAGATAGAGAGATAAGCTAGATAAATGACAGACATAGATGACAGACTAGATAGATATAGATGGATCAATAGGTAGGTAGATAGGTAGATAGGTAGATAGGTAGATAGAGCTAGAGAGATAGATAAAGATAAAGATAGATAGAGATAAACAGATGGAGAGACAGCTATAGTAGATAGAGGGATAAGATAGAAGGATAGACAGACAGAAAGGTAGGTAGACAGAAGATAGATAGATAGATAGATAGATAGATAGATAGATAGATAGATAGATAGATAGATAGATAGATAGATGATAAACAGAGATAAACAGAGAGATAGAGAGATAAGCTAGATAAATGACAGACATAGATGACAGACTAGATAGATATAGATGGATCAATAGATAGGTAGATAGGTAGATAGGTAGATAGAGCTAGAGAGATAGATAAAGATAAAGATAGATAGAGATAAACAGATGGAGAGACAGCTATAGTAGATAGAGGGATAAGATAGAAGGATAGACAGACAGAAAGGTAGGTAGATGATAGATAGATAGATAGATAGATAGATAGATAGATAGATAGATAGATAGATAGATAGATAGATAGATAGATGATAGATAGATAGATAGATAGATAGATAGATAGATAGATAGATAGATAGATAAAGATAAACAGAGAGATAGAGAGATAAGCTAGATAAATGACAGACATAGATGACAGACTAGATAGATATAGATGGATCAATAGGTAGGTAGATAGGTAGATAGGTAGATAGGTATATAGAGCTAGAGAGATAGATAAAGATAAAGATAGATAGAGATAAACAGATGGAGAGACAGCTATAGTAGATAGAGGGATAAGATAGAAGGATAGACAGACAGAAAGGTAGGTAGACAGATGATAGATAGATAGATAGATAGATAGATAGATAGATAGATAGATAGATAGATAGATAGATAGATAGATAGATAGATAGATGATAAACAGAGATAAACAGAGAGATAGAGAGATAAGCTAGATAAATGACAGACATAGATGACAGACTAGATAGATATAGATGGATCAATAGATAGGTAGATAGGTAGATAGGTAGATAGAGCTAGAGAGATAGATAAAGATAAAGATAGATAGAGATAAACAGATGGAGAGACAGCTATAGTAGATAGAGGGATAAGAT